>CBVK0103889545.1:0-30808 GCA_900067695.1 Picea abies | reverse complement strand
GCTCTTCCGATCTCACCAATATTGGTTCTCCCTTCCTTTGATGAAGCATGTCTTCTCTTTTTAAGGAGGGATTTTCTAACTACTTGAGTAGTTAGGGTTTCTCTCTTCTAGAAATTCCCGTAAAAGTTTCTTCTTGAAACATTTACTTTAATTAATGCCTCATTAAGTCCTAATTAATGAATTCACATCATTAATATAAGTATATTGAAAGTGGGTCCCTCTCCTTTTTTAATAAATTTTTTTATTAAACTTTTATTTTTTTTAAATTCAATTAATTTCTCTTTAAAAGAGGATGACTATGTTTTAATTATCTGGGAATGATAATAAACCTTTTAACCATCGAATTAATTTCATATGTGATATTTATCATATTATCTTTCCAACAATATAAATTTTTCCCAAATCCGTTGCCTGGATCTCAAGATATGAGCTCATGAAGTTGAGTTGTCATGCATGCCCATCAAAACTGCAGATGACTGATATTTTAATTTCTTGGGAAAATGTAGCAACATTCAGCCTTTTAAACCTATACCATCATCATCTACGTCGAAATACCTTTCCAATAATATAAAATTTGCGTGATTCTGACATCCGGAGCTCAAGTTATGGCCTCTGCAATATCATGACTCAATCACCATTGATCAAAATTCGTGGACAAATCTGGGCCCTTGGATTAAATTTCATCCAACCATTAATATATTGCCATGTGTAAGGCTCTTAATGGATGCCACATGGAATTCCTCCATAGGCTTAATCAAGTTTCCATGTCAATGTTTGGCATATGGCATAAGATTAAAGGTGATTGATTAAAATAATGCATAAAGTTTAAAAGTGAAAGATTAAAATAATGGTAAAAAATGTTTAGATGTGAAATGTATTAAGTATGGGAGGGTGAATGAGAGAGGGGGAAAGGGTAGTTATGGAGGGGGAGAAGTGTATATGGCGGAGGTGAGGGGGGTGACGTAGGGTGAGGTGAGAGGGGAGTGTTTGTAGGTGTCAGAGTATCGAGTTGGTGGGTTGGGAAAGTGAGGGGGTATGAGAGTATGGAGGGTTTGCCAACCTGCCATTAAGTATAAATAAGTGATTTTTTGAGGGGGAAAGGTGGGGTATTTTAGGAGGGAAATGTTTTAGGGAGCGAAAGTCATGGGTTGGGAAATGTGGGGAGCGAGGAAAATGAGGAGGTGAGGTGAGTTTGTCAGGGATCGATGTGAAGGAATGAAGGGGAGAGGTGAGTTTGTCAGGGATAGACGTGAAGGAATGAAGGGGAGAGGTGAGGGAGTTATGGCGAGTCCAGCCGATTGTCATAACTTAGAAAAAAAATAAGTATGGGATATGAGGGGTGAGGGAATAGAGGAAAATGACATGTGCTCACGAGAAATACCATGAATATTTTTTATGGATTTCAAACCTAACACAAGAATATTTTCAAGGGTTTTGAACCCAAAAAGATTTAAAAGATCTTCCAAAATATTAGATTTATTCCACATGGAAGAGACACCTTTTTCTTCTCCAAGCTTTAAACCTGGATATCTTGAGCATATGAACTCATATTTCCAATCCGAAAAATGCATGACGAATATGAGACTAGGGACCACATAATGAACTTATAATAGTTCAAAAAGTTTCATCTTCTAGTATCATTTTTTAATCCAAGAGAGATAAAATATAGATGACCAAATTTTGGTCAACATGTATATATTTTTTTTTCATAGATATTCATCATGGTGGTCACCTAGTCACATCCTAGTCACTTTTGTATATTTTAACATCATATAATTAATTACTACAAACATATTCTTAATAAAAACAAAAAAGATATAATGGCGTGCACACACACACACATTACATAGAGATTTTACCCTGGAAACCAACAACTTGTTCATAGTCGCACCTCTAATTCTTTATTCATCATATCTCTTCATTTTTTAAAATATATATATAAGATCCCGTGGCATAAAAAAAACCTAATCCATTGACCTAGATTAGTCAACAACCATATTTCCTTAACTGGGATTAGAAAACCATCGACAAAAACCATGTGTTGAAAACACACTAAAAAAAGACGCAAAAACCACCAAATTTTTTTCCAAGGGGAACCCTGGCGCAAAACAGACACTAAGTTTGTTCATGCAAATAATATAACACATACCCAAAATTCTCCCACTTGTTCTTTTCTTTGCATATAGGGGGTTATAGGGTTAAATAGTTAACAATCCAGGGTAGCAATGCCCATATATCCTCTACACCAAGAGAATTTCTTAGCGCTCACAGATTTTGTTAATGAATATGCAACATTATTCAAAGTGTCCACCTTCATCAACAACACCTTCTTTTCTTCAACCATGTCTCTCACAAAGTGATATTGAACATTAATATGCTTTGTCTTTGAATGATAAGCTAGGTTCTTCACTAGAAATATTGCACTCTTACTGTCACAATATATCCTTACAACTTGTTGTACCAACCCAATACCTAAACACAATCTGTGTAACCATACTACTTCCTTGCTTGCATGAGTGGTTGTCATGTTTTCAACTTCTATAGTTGAGAGTGCCACTATAGATTTCATTTTGCTCATCCAACTGATTTCTCCTCCAAACAAGTTAAACACATACCCACTTGTATATCTTTTGTGATCCAAATCTCCAGCCTAATCTACATCAACAAACCCATGCATGTCTAACACTCTATCCAGTCCCAATCTTCCTTGGTTGCAGAATCCATAACTAGTAGTGCCATGCAAATCCCTGAAAACCATCTTTATTATTGTCCAATGCTCCTTCCCTAGTTTTGATATATACCCACTCAAACCTCTTATTGGATGTGCAATGTCCAGTCTATCACAGACCATTACATACATCAAATTATCAACCACACTAGTATATGAAACACAAGAAATGTTCTCTTCCTCTTCATGTATCTTGGGACACTGATCCACACACAAATTTATACCTACAGTAATAGGAACCTAGAATGATTTACATTATTGCATATTAAAACTATGCAATATTGTCTTGAAATATTTCCTCGGATTTAACTAGAGTTTCTTGTTTTCCCAATCTCTTTTAATTTTCATCCCCGAAATGAAATTTGCAACACCAAGATGCTTCGTTTCAGATTTATAGGACAACTAAGTTTTCACATCCTAGACAATATCCTTGTCATTTCCTATCAACAACATATCATCCACATACAAGACCAAATAAATAAGATGGTCACCAATTAATTTGAAATACACACAATGATCTTCTTTACTCCTTGTGAAGCCAAGTCCCAACATATAAGTATCAAATTTTTTATACCACATCCTTGGTGATTGTTTTAACCCATACATGGACTTTTTCAATTTGCATACCAACTCTTTCTTTCCCTTTAAAACAAAGACTTATGGTTGATTTATGTAGATTTATTCTTCCAGATCCATGTGTAGGAAGGTTGTCTTAACATCTATCTGTTCTAATTCAAAATTGAAAGCAACAACAACAGATAAAAGAAATCCAATTGAAGTTAACTTGGTAATAGGAGAAAAAAACTCACCAAAGTCAATTCCCTCTACCTGGGAATAACCTTTTGCTACTAACCAAGATTTGTATTTCTCCACTTTTCCTTCTGCATTCAACTTCTTCTTAAACACCCATTTTATTCCAATGAGATTTCTTCTAGTTGGAAACTCCACTAGATCTGAATCCTCATTCTTTTCCAAGGCTGCTATTTCTTCCACCATGGCCTTTTTCCAGAGCTTTCCATCCTCTGAATCCACTTCCTCCCTAACAGTTCTAGGATCATAATCAGTAACAGACAAAGAAAAATTTGAATGAAAAACAAGTGGAGTATACCTTTCCAATTGTTTTCTTTCTTGAATTGATCTCCTCAATACTGGAGTATGAGGCTCTTCTTCTTCTTATTCTTGTTCTTTTGTAGAGTCTGATTCATTATCCTTCAATTCAAACTCTTTTTTCTCCGGTTCTTCTTCCCATGGTAGGACTTCCTGTTTGACAACATCTTTGATTTCTCTAAATACCACATCTCTACTATACACTAGCTTCTTAGTTTCTGGGTTCCAAATATTATAATATTTCAAACCATCTTTATACCCAATAAAGATACACTTTTCATCCTTTTTATCTAGCTTACTCTTGTTTTCCTTTGGAACGAAACATAGGCATCACAACCAAATACCCTAAAATGTGTGAGAGAGGGTTTCTTACCAGTCCATACCTCAGGTGGAGTCTTTTCATCTAGTACTAATGATGGTGATCGATTGACCAGGTAACATGCAATACCTACTACCTCTACCCATAATTCCTATCCTAACTCGACACCACTGAGCATGCACCTTTCTTTTTCCATCAACATCATGTTCATCGTTTTTGCAACTCCATTCTACTAAGGTGTATATGGAGTACTCTTCTACCTTTATATATTGAACTCCTTACATAATTCTTCGAATTCATTTTTGTAGAGTTCTCCACTGTTATCCATCCTCAACAACTTAATTCTATTCTCTGCCTGATTCTCCACAAGACCCTTAAACTCTTTGAATTTTTCAAATACTACAACTTTCTTCCCAAGGAAATAAATCTGTGTATTACAAACACATCACTATGCACCAACTACAAAATTCCCTCTACCTTCATTACACCAGAGGGGAATCTTACCTGATTCTTGTTCCCATATATACAATATTCACAAATAAAAATCCATAGAGAAGTTAGACATACCTTCAACCATACCTTTACCATGTAATACTCGAAGGCTTTTCTCTCCAATATATCCCAGTATTTGATGCCACAACATAGTCTTTTCTCCAGATAATGTAGAAGTTTTTTCTTCTTCAACTCCAATATCAGGAAAGAAAAAATTGTTTCACTAGTCACTAATAGTGATTCCTAACATCTTATGCATGGTTCCAATCTGAAATCACTTCAACAACACCATTTACCCTCAAATCATACTGCAATTTTCCATCACAAATACCATTTTTACCCCTGCATCATCCATTTTTCTCACAAAAACAAAATTTATGGCCAACCTTGGGATGTGCATAACACTAGGGAGTATTCTAATCCTTCCATCCATGAGATTCAAAATGACTTTTCCTTATCCTATGATTTTGGTTGTCACGACATCATCTAGGAAAACATCACCTCCATCATACCTTTCATATTTGTAAAACCGCTCCCTGTAAGGATTCATATGAAAGGGTGCACCTAAGTCAACCAACCATGCCTCATGATATGCATGTGTTCTTGAAGAAGCCAAGTACACAACCCCTCCTTCTTCCATAGAGGTTTTTTCTTCTATATAAGGAGCATATTCAGATCCCTTAACTCTCTCAACACTTTTGGATCTACATTGTTTCTTGTATTTCCCTTCTTTTCCACATCTCCAACATACCTTTACAAATTTTTTGAGAGATTTAGATCTTCCCTTATATTTAGATCTCCCACTTAAGGACTTAGATCTATTTCTTTCCTAGGAGTGACCTCTTGCAAATAAGGAATATGTGCTCTGTCCTTCCATCTTTTTCCATCTCTTCTCCTCTGAAAACAAGGATGAGACCACATCATCGAAGCTTAAAGTAGTTGTATTACTACCTATGGTTACAACCAGACCATCCCATGAGTTTGGTAAAGAGAACAATAAACTGATACACTTATATTCATTAGAAATATTAATATCAACAAATAATAGATGACTTACCACTATATTGAAGGAATTTAGATGTTATGTCATTGAATCTCCATCTTTCATCCTCATTTTGTATAGCTTCTTTCGTAGGAACAATTTGTTTCCCATGGAATTAGACTGATAGAAAGCCCCTAAATTATTCCATAAAAGCTTGGTTGTAGCTTTCCCTAACACATTTATTAATACTAAATCTGAGAGACATAATTAGATTGTGCTCTTCACCTTTCGATCCAAATTTTCCCTGTCTTCTACTAATGTTACTGTAGGTGCAGTACCTGGATCCACAATGATACACTTATCTTTTTCCACCAAAAAATATTCCATCTCGAGCTTCCACAACTCAAAAATTTTCCCATTAAATTTCTCGATCTCTATCTTTGAACTGCTCACCATTTCTTTTCATCTAAAGAATCAATAACATAGATCTCCCATTCTAACAAGGTTTATCAAAGACCTAATCCAAACCATTAGCCACAAAGGTGTCCCCCTGAAGCCAATAATAACGCTAATGACAAATGTAGATTTTAACCTTGCACAATTAACTATTGCAAACAAATTCTTAATAAAACATAAAAGATACAATAGCACACACACATTACACATATATTTTACCTTAAAAACCCAAATAGATAAAACCAACAAACTAATTAGAGCCGCACCTATAATTCATTATTTATCATATATATTCATTGTTTATTATACAATATATATATATATATATGGCATCCAAAACCCCTAATCCATTGACCCAGATTAGTCAAATACCCTAATTCCTTAAAAAACATTAGAAACCCATCAGCGGAAACCATGTGTCGAATAACTGCTAAAAACGAACGCAAAAACCACCCAATATTTTTTTGCAAGGACACCACCCATGAACCCAGGTTTGGTCATGCAAAGAATAAAACATATACCCAACAACTTAGACTTAGTTTTGCATGGTTTCCCTCTAACATGATGATGCATTTACCTAGTTTCGTTCATATCCATGTCATTTCCGTAGTTTTACTTAGGAAAACTTATTATTACAAGTGTATCATCAATTTTTCCTTTTTGAAATCCACTTTACATATACATTCTCACTATGCTTCATCATTTTTCCTAGGTGATTTGTGTGTCACATCACATATTAACCTTCCTAGGTGATTTGTGTGTCACATCACATATTAACCTTTTCACCTAAGTAAAATCCTCAATTACACTTACATTTCACTTTACTCCATCTCCTAGAAGGTGCATGGTACCTTTTACTTATAATTCCCTAAGTTATAAACTATATTAACCCTTCAAATATCATATTTTCACTTTTTTCTAGTGTGAACACACCTAATTGGTTTAAAACATTTTAATTAAAATTTATAATCCTAAACCTTAGTTTGAGTGCCTAATATTGGCCTATTAATAATTTATTATTATAATTCTTCAATGAGGAATTTTCCCTAAGTTTAACTCACTAATTTTCATTGGGGGTTATAAATTAAGTACATGTGGTACACATGAGGCTAGGCACTCCCCCTTTGGCATACATGTTGAGGCAAAAACACATGACAAAATGTCAATTTTCCCTCACATAAGCCCAGCCTTGTTCACACATGCTAAGACCTTCATGCTCCATCCTTATCCTTTAGCATGAGGTTTAAGGAGTTAATTGAGACTTGAGTTGACTACTAACTACCCATGTGCCCTAGGGTTTTTACCCTCCACCTCATCCATCCAACTCATCCTCCCTATCCTCCCATGCACACATCCCTAGTTCATGCACTTCAATATGAGGACATATCCATTCCTTGCACAACCTTTTTCACACCTTGCACACATGTGAAGTCACTACTGAAGTTTTGACTTGGTCAAAGGGTTTCTACTTAAACCTTTCCTTGTAAAGATGATTGTTTTAAAGCCCTAGACCTCCCTTGGTGAGTGAAGTCTTAAATATTCCTACCTTTAGTTTGGATTTTGAAGCTCCTATTGTGAGGCCCTTTCCTTTCTACACCGTGTTATATATATATTTTCTAATCCTTAGTAGAACACCGTTATATATTGAATCCATGACTCCATAGCCCAAGTAACAAGGCACCGAATTTCCCCATCCATCTTTCATCTTCAAGCCCATCTGTTCACATCTTCCCATTTCCATTTTACATTGTTGTTAGGTTTACTTTACTCTCACTCCATACAATATGAAGTAAGCCTAGAAACCATAGGGAAGCTTGACTTAGGTTTACCTTTTGTCTAAATTGTAGATGAGTGGTGGTGAGGTGATAATGGTCATCCTATTTTTTGCACACATCTCCATCTAGGTGTTAGGACTTTTCAACTTTGGGTGTGAGATTGTGTGTCAACATTTTTGGCATCATTTCCAGGGATGAAGTCCATTTCCTAGATCTTGTAAATTAGCTACATCTTGGTTTATGTTGAAGATATTTTTCATCTTGGTGACTCCATTGAGGGAAGAATTATTTTTCCCTGTTAGAGATTTGAAGACTTGTTTTTTGTAGGTGAAACAAGTAACAATTGAATGCATCACAAGTTCACCTTGGTGACTCCACAAGATTTCCATTTTGGTTAAGTATGAAGATTCATTTTGTTGGTTTTGTATTCAAATTTCATTGCTCGTATTAGAGAGTTGTATGTAAAATGGATCCATGGGAATTTCATGAGCAATATAATATTGCTGATGTTAAGGGAATTCCTAGATACCCAAACAATTATTCTGAAGAATGGGTAGAAGATCTTCCAAAATTTAATGGTGATTCTCTTTTAGATATTCATCGTGTTGTAAAATTGTAGAATATACTTCAAGGATTAATGTAATACATGAGGATATGTTGATGAGACTTGTGTATACTCTTTGGGAGATGAACAAAGGGATTGGGTTAGACATTGTAGAGGTCCAAAAAGCATATCTTCCATTGCATATTATTTAAACTCTTCCTCAAATGTTGGGGTCCTAGATCTCAAAATCATGATGA
Source organism: Picea abies (assembly GCA_900067695.1). Classification (NCBI taxonomy): domain Eukaryota; kingdom Viridiplantae; phylum Streptophyta; class Pinopsida; order Pinales; family Pinaceae; genus Picea; species Picea abies. The sequence goes on along the minus strand of CBVK0103889545.1, from coordinate 22,148 downwards.
TATTTTTCAAGATCTTATGGAAGACATGTAGGAAAAGGAAGAGTCATCTCAAACCTCCATGCATGAATACTAAGAGCTTGTAGAAAATGATGAGAAAGAATATCAAGAGCTAACTCTTAATCTTACCCATGAATAATTTGATGAAGATGTTGAAGGTAAAGCTCAAAATTCTATTGAAGGCCAAAGACATGAGAGTGAAGATGAAGAAACATATATCTCCATTGAAGAAGAAATTTCTCAAGAGCCAAATCTTGAGGAAAACCAAGAGCATGAAGAGGAATCTTTTTCATCCACTTCATCATTTCATGAAGAAGAAAGGTATAATTCACCTCAAATTTCTATAATTAACTATGCATCTATTGAAGAATTTGAAGAAAAGTTATGTTCATATTTTTTTTCTTCTACAATTAATGGAAACATGGGAAACCAAGAAAATGATATGCATTTCCAGAATTTTTATCATAATGTTTATAGAAGTTATTGGGAATTTTTGGGGAATCCAATTTATGATACATCTAGAGAAGGCAGTGCATATTTTGAGTTTGTTAGAAAACCTAGTATAAGAGAAGCAAGTTCAAGTAATATTCATGAATATTCACAAATTTATGTAGATAATTTCAATCTATATTCACATGATGTGATTTAGAAATTTTTGAGTTTAGTGGACAATTTAACACAATTTTTTTCCAACCACCATTGTGCTTAGATAGTGGTGAATTTTCATGTAAAAATCAAGCTAGAGATTGTATGGGACAAAAAAGTATGTATTCACATGTAAATTATATAAATTTTCAACCTTCTTATATGAACCAACCAACCATCACATGCACTCAGGGTTTTATTTTCAGATTTAAAAATGAACTCTCTTACTTGTCTTCATGTTTTTCTCAAGATAGTGTTGTAATGGAGAAGCCTAAAAAATTTCTTGAGGATAAAGAAGAAAGATCTCCTATTTTTTATGATGTAATATATCCTCAAGAGAAATATTTCAGCTCTGTCTAGCTTTGGATAGAGGATATTTGTATGGGTACATGCCATCTTGGGCATAGTCTTGATGTATTTGGTGGTCTCCATGATGGTACTTCAAATTTCAACCTTATTTCCGTGGATATTATAGCTTATATACATGTGACTTTTGATGTTTTTATGTTTTGGTTCATAACCAAACATAAGGAAAGGGTTTCCTATGTAAACTAAAAGCTAGGGTGGCTCCATTGGTTCTATGATTACACTTAGCCTTTGAATTTTTCTCATGTAGGTAGGAGTGAGAGGAATAAGTCTTTGAAATAAAATATAGTATAAGAACAGGTTCTGTATTATGAGCATTTCATTTCATGTAATTTGGCATTGTTGGCTTGTGCCTTAATTGTAAAGCCAATTTTGATGAAGTTGAAATAAGTTTGGATGTGTGTTAAAGGATGACACTTAGACCATCCCACCACATGTTCCTCTTATATCCTCTTTATTATCACAATTATATCATATATTTTGGGGTTCTTATCCACTCTTCTTCAAGGAGCACATGTCCCCAAATAGGAGCCAGTTGTTATCCCTCATATTGGCATGAGTGGTAAGATGGGTCTTATTAGCTCGATAGGATCATTCTATCCTTTCAAATATTGGAATGTTGGTGGAGGTTGCTTCAAGGTTTTTTTTTCTCATAGATCTTCATCATGGTGGTCACCTATGTAATGTCCCCATATTCGGGTTCCCCAGCTTTGTAGTTGGAGATGACTTTATGGGTTTATGTTAGCTTTATCAAAAAGGTGATTTGATGTAATTACCAATGAGATCACATGGTTTATAGGCGTTATATGATGCTTTCAAAGGTCCGTTCATCATCTCTCATCATCAATATTACTCATTCACAGTTAGATTTCGATTTTGATGCATTTCAACCGTTCTCGTAAATTGGCAGAATTATTGAGCATTATTCAACGGATTTCACTAAGGTTATCATTTTAATAAATTATCTAAGAGGGGAACCTTGGTGTAATAACTTTTTGGAATTGGGATGAAGATATTTAAATGTTGGAGAGGATGAAAAGTGACTTTCGATGCCATAAATTGTTTTAAAATGAAATAAATCACTTTTTGGAGTAAAAAGGCTTAATAAATTAATAAAGTGATTTTGGAGGAAATACTAAAGATAAATTAAAAAGCCACTTGAGGGGAAAGAATGAAAAGGGGTATAAAAGTATAATGAGAGCTCATTCTCTCATTTTGATTGATCATTTTACAAAATTGATTTGGAGAGAGCTCTTGTGGATTATGGGGGTTTTGTAGTAAAACCCTTGTGGAGAATTGGTTTCAGTGGTGAAAGATTCCACCCTAGCTGATAGTAGGGAACATCATTCAAATATTACACTTGCATTCATCGTTGATAGGATCTATTTACCATTGATAGCAAATTGGGGTTTGCAGAGACTATTTTTCTTCTTAAGGAGGTTGATTTATTCTCTTGCAGGTACCAATTTCTTGTATGGGAGCATTATTCTTCAAAGGAGGACATATCATCGAGTGAGCCTGCAATCTCTTAGAGGAGGGATGTCACTTTCTAGGAGAGACCAAGTTCCAAATCTTGGGGAGGATGAGTTTTTTATATAGAGGTTGAGTTCCCTTTTGTATAGGCCAAATATTGTTAGTGAGGTCGAGTTCTTCTTGGAGGGGCCGATTTGTCTTGCTTGAGCCGTTTTCTTGTGGGAAAAATAGATTCCCTTCTGGACAAAATTTTGTGGAGGGTTTAGATGATCTGTTGGGGCAACATATTGTGGATTTACAACAACCATTACATCTCCCATCCTCATCTCTATCTACAACCAATCATACTATCAAGAGAAAGTGTAACTTTGATCAGATCTGATAGTCATTTTGTTGTTGTAATTATTGCAGATGGGTTATTAATAAATAAGATCAGATTTTCCATGCTTCTTACAGTCATAACAATTGTGTGATTTATTTCCATTTATATTATTATTTTTGTATATATATTTTTCATGTGATTATTTCTGTTTGGCACACAAAACCCTAGGCATACATCACAAACATATCAATAAACCAAACCAACACTATAACAACAAAAACCAGGGATATTTTATAGTAAATTTGGGCCTACAACCAAAGCGTTTGACAAAATTTGTGTCACAGAAGTACAATTAAAACACTACAACAACCACAACATGGGGTTTACAGTGGGTTTTGAGTATATCAACAAATTGCTTGACAAAAGTCCCGATCCATAAATTCACCCATAACATAACAACAACAAACAAATCCTATAACAATAATAAGGAAGGGTTATTACAGTGGTATTAGAGAAACTATTTTCAAAGTGTTTGACAAAATTTATGAACCAAATAAGTACAAATATATTAAAAGTAAGTGGAAGGGATTTTACAGTGGTATAAGAGTTGTGCATCCTCCCAGCATGAAGTGGAAAACAATGAAAATATTTTTTCAGATTGTTACCAATAAGTGACCAAAACTTATGCCTTTCCATTTTAGTAGGGTAACTTGGTAGAAAGGGTTTCATTCACGGGTTTAAGAAATATGAAGATAAATCTGGAACTCATGGAAAAACAATTGGAACTCGAGGCAAAATTTTGGCAATCCTCTCAAGAATATCAAAAGAATCTAACAACATTGTTAGAGCACCCTCAATGGTTGGTGCCTTACTTATCAGTTGGGCAGAATAAGGAGAGATTCAAATATGAAGTGGTTAGTGACGTGGATACCTCATCTTATGAGGGAATTTTAACAAAACCCTAGGACGACTTCTTGGAAGTGCATACATCTACTCATGTTGAGGAAGTGTGAAATGAGGTTGACAAAACATATGCCTTCAATACACCATTAGAGTGATCCTATGAGGTTGATAACACAAGTACTTATGATGTGCATGTTGATTGCACTTATGATGATTATGATGAACTTTGTGTGGAGTTGAGCTTGGCAAATTCTTCATCATCCACAATAGAGACTCAGTCATCTATGGCATCCATAACATAGGAGGATGTTAGTGGTACTCATGATTTGAGGAAGACATTATTGTGATGGTCAAGCATGAGGAGCATTCAGAATTGCAAGGGCTTGAAGAGAGGTGTGACTCACAAACATTTTATTGTACACTTAGTTTACATCTTGGGAATCACGAGCCACTTCTTTTAGATATTCCATTGAAGCCTCAATACATAACTACATATGAGATAGTTGAGCATATACCTTATGGACTAGCCAAAAGGGAAGTGTATGCATCCATTGATTGTGGGAATGGGTATATTACAGATGTGGACACATCAATATGGGATCCAGTTTCAAATGACACTAGTGGAATGAGTGCACATGATAAGATTAAGGGGGATAAGGATGATATTGTGGTTTACAATGGTATATAGTGGTATATAGTGATATATAATGGTGATGCAAATATTGTTATTGATAATTTGTGTGAGGAGGAGACATCTTGGGTCATAATGTTGTCCCATCCTTTTTCTTGAGGATTGTATGGTGAGGTGTGCTCATCCATTTTCTTTCATCCCACATATGCATGGCCAGTGGTTTGGAGAGATTCCTCCAGGGAGACCCCTTGACATAGGCTTCGATCATACCATTGAGTTTGGTTTACCCAAGATCGATGAGATGGTGGATGAGCTTCATGGTGAAGTATACCTTTCTGATATTTACTTGCATTCAGGGTACCATCAGATCAGGATGAGAGAGAAGGTTATGTGGGTAAAACAAGAGAAGATCCAGATCGTATGGGATTAGCTCATAGAGATTTCAACTAATTGGAAGTCCCACCTCCTGGTGGAATATTCCAAGAAAAAGTTTGCTTGTGAGTTAATAGATGGCCACATTCAGGATGAAAGGTATAGAGTGGTAGATGACATTATCTACTATAGAGGTCACATATATTTAGTCCTCGAATCCACACTTAGGGAGAATATCATGAGGGCTATGCGTGATACACCTTTGGTAGGAAATTCGAGATACTTCATAAATTAATGACAGATTAGAGAGAGGTTCCCATGGAAGGGACTCAAGGATGATGTGTTGTGACACATGAGGGAGTGTATGGTTTGTCAACAGAACAAGTCAGAGCATACTCATCCTACAATATTATTAAAATCTTTACTCATTCCATAACATAAGTGGAAGAGTGTGTTGATAGATTTTATCATAGGTCTATCGGATATGCATGACGAGGATTAATTCATTTATGTAGTTGTTGATTGGTTGATAAAGTTTGTGCATTTATTCACAATTTCAATGGATTATGAGGCACCATAGGTGGCTGAGCCATTTTTCAGGGAGGTGTTTAGACTCCATGGGTTGCCTGAGTGCATTATCAGTGATAGGGATAAAAAACATTTCAGTACATTTTGGTAGGAGTTGGGAAGATTAGCATGCACATAGTTGACTCCTAGTACCTTATTTCCATCAGATGGTTGCATACAAAAACATGGGTAAAAAACTTGGATTATTTGGATCCCATGGTTATCGGTGTGGCATAATGAGAGTCAGAAGGTATTGGGGATGGTGGACATCTAAATTGGTTGTGGGATATGGGAATTCATCTGACTTGTAGAATACTTCAAAGTTTAATGATTGGAAGAGTTGCAACAATGATTATTTTGTTTCATCTTTGGACTATCATGAGAGGAGGGGATGGGACTTATTCTATATGACAAGATATATATTTTTTTTCGATACCCAAGATCAATTCCGATAGTGGATTTTCATATTTTGACTTTATTGAGATTCCTTTGTAGGGTATGATTCATGGTAGTGGGTTCAAATTTTACAGATACTTCATCTTGGGGTTCCAGGAGAGGAGAATACAGTATGGGAACGATGGTCAGACTATTATGATCAAAGTGGCACATCATTAGCATGGTGGTTTCTTTTTTAGACTAGATTGGGACCCTAAGATTACATGGTTTGGAAATTCAACGACTGATAAATATGGGGGAATTCAACTTTTAGTTTCAGGAACTTGCTCCTAGGGTGCATTGGATTGGTTTCCTAGAGGATTAGTTCTTAGAAGGGTGGACCAAGTTTCTGTAGTATTTGATTTTCCTACTTATTGGTAGTTTTTAGGAGGCCTCTTGTGTTAGTACCTTGCAAGACAATGCTCTAAGTAGGGGGTGCTTCACATATTTAAACTTGGTTTGGGACCCTAGAATCATTCTCAATTTCAGTTTGGTTTAGCTTGTTGATTGAAGGGTTGTGATGGCATTTCTTGAGGACAAACAATATTTGGGAAGGGAGGATTGTAATGTCCCCATTTTTGGGTTTCTCTGCTTTGCAGTTGGAGATGACTTTATGGGTTTATGTCACCTTGATCAGAGGGGTGATCTGATGTTAACGGTGAGATCAAATGGTTTAGAGGATTTATATGATTGTTTCATAGGTCCATTCATCATATTTCATCATCTAGATCACTCCTTTTTAGTCATATTTTGATTCTGATGCATGTTGACCATTCTCGTAAATTGATAGTGTTATTGAGCATTATTTAATGGATTTCACTAAGGTTATCACTTTATTAAATTATCTAAGAGTGGTATCTTGGTGTAATAACTCGTTGGAACCATGATGAAGAGATTTAAATGTTGGAGAGGATGAAAAGTGACTTTCAGTTCCATAAATTGTTTTAAAATGAAATAAATCACTTTTTGGAGTAAAAAGGCTTAATAAATTAATAAAGTGATTTTGGAGGAAACACTCAAGATAAATTAAAAATTAACTTGAGGGGAAAAAAGGAAAAGGGGTATAAAAGTACAATGAGAGCTCATTCTCTTGTTATGATTGATCATTTTACAAAATTGATTTCGAGAGAGCTCTTGTGGCTTGTAGGGGTTTTGCAGTAAAACCCTTGCGGAGAATTGGTTTTTGTGGTGAAACATGCCACCCTAGTTGATTAGTGTAGGGAAGATCATTCATATTTTCCACTTTCATTCATTATTGAGAGGATCTATTCACCTTTGGAAACATATTGGGGTTTGCAAAGACTATTTTTCTTCCGGAGGAGGACGATTTATTCTCTTGCTTGTACCAGTTTCTTGTGTGGGAGAACCATTCTTCAAAGGAGGTTGTATTATTCAGTGAGGCTGTGATCTCTTAGAGGAGGGATGCCATTTTCTAGGAGAGACCAATTTCCAATTTTTTTATTTTTTTTTCTTTGGGGGGGGGCATGTTTTTTTGGATAGGAGTTGAGTTCCCCCTTCTACAAGCCGAATATTGTTGGTGGGGTCGAGCTCTTCTTGGAGGGGTCGATTTGTCTTGCTTGGGTCATTTTCTTGTGGGGAAAATCAATTCCCTTCTAGAAAACATTTTTTGGAGGGTTTGGATGCTATGTTGTGGTAGCATATTATGGATTTACAACAACCATTACATCGCCCATCCTCATCTCTATCTACAACTAGTCATACTATCAAGAGAAAATGTAAATTTGATCATATATGTGAGTCCTTTTGTTTTTGTAATTATTGAACATTCGGTTATTAATAAATAAGATCATATTTGTCATGCTTCTTACAATCATAATAGTTGTGTGAGTTATTGTCCCTTTATATTCTTGTTTTTGTATATATATTTTGCATGCAATTAGTTATGTTTGGCACACAAAACCTTAGGCATACATCACAAACATCTCAAGAAACCAAACCATCACTATAAAAACAAAAACAAGGGATATTTTATAGTGAATTTGGGCCTATAGCCAAAGTTTTTGACACAAGTCATGTCCCAAAAGTACACTTAAAACACTACAACAACCATAATAGGGGGTTTACAGTGGATTTGGAGTAATACAAATTCACCCATAAATTAATAGAAACAAACAAAGTCTATAACAATATTAAGGGTTATTATAGTGGTATTAGAGCAATTGTTGTTAAAGTGTTTGACAAAATTTATGAACCAAATAAGTACAAATATATCAACAAGAAGTAGAGGGGATTTTACAACCTAGTCACATCACTTAGTGTTGCATTGTTTTCCTCCAACATGGTGTTGTATTTATATAGTTCCATTTGTATTTATGTCATTTCCATAGTTTTACCTAGGAACATTGTTTATTACATGCATATCATCACTTTTTCCCAGGTGAAATACACTTCATATAAATTCTGACCACACTTCATCATTTTTTCTAGGTGATTTGTGTGTCGGTTCACATGTTAACATTTTCACCTAAGTAAAATCCTCAATTACACTTACATTTCACTTCACTTCATCTCATAGAAGGTGCATGGTACCTTTTTCCTATAATTACCTAATTTCTAAACTACATTACCCTTAAAATAACATATTTTCACCTTTTCTAGTGTGAACACACCTAATTGGTTCATGATACTTTAATTAAAATTTAATATCTTAAATCTTAGGTTGAGTGCCTAAAATTGACCTATTAGTACTTTATTGTTCTAATTCTTCATTGAGTCCTTTTCTCTAAGTTGTACTCACTAATTTGTCATTGGGGGTTATAACTTAAGTCCATGGGGTGCACATGAGACTAGGTTCTCCCACTTTGGCACATATGTTGAGGAACAAACACATGAAAAAAATCCAATTCACCCTCACAAGAACCTAGCCTTGTTCACATGTGCTAAGACTTTCATGCACCATCCTTATCCTTTAGTAATAGGTTTTAGGAGTTGATTGAGGCTTGAGTTGACTATAGAAGCTAACTACCCATGTGCCCTAAGGTTTTGACCCTCCACCTCATCCTTCTAACTCATCCACCCTATCATCTCATGTACACATCCCTAAGTGGTGTGGTCCACTATGAAGACATACCCATTCCTTGCACAACCTTATTCACACCTTGCACACATTTGAAGTCACTAGTGAAGGTTTGACTTGGTCAAAGGGTGTTTATTTGAACACATCTTGAGACCCATTTGCACAAGTATCTAGGGCACACTCTCCATGAAGGCTCTTTCAAGGTTGACTTGGTCAAAGTGGACAAAATAACACAATAATCAAGGGAACACAAGATAAGGAGAGTAATTTATTGAATTTCTTGGTCATAGAGGCTTCTAAAGGAGGAAACTAATAGAGACACATGGCATATCTACAAGGGCACCCTCCTTTTAAGATTTACACATGAAAAAATACTCATTCTCTTATAAATTCACCCTATCCAAGTAATATTATTATTTGTAAGAGGTTATTTCCAGAATACCACCCTCATCATGGAGTTTTACACTTGGCATTCATGCACACCATTGGAAATTCGCTCTACCTATTTGACAAAGTATTTTATCATTATTTTTGAAGTATGAGGAGGATAATTGGCATCCAGATTTTCCTTTGCATGAAGATTAGGATGGAATAAGGAGACACATGGCACTAAAACCATATAGAACATTGTATCCAAGTAGTTTTCTATGGGATTTTGACCAAATTTTCCCCATTAGTTAGTTATTGTAAATAATATTTTATTGTATAGGAGAATTTAGTTAAAGCCTATATAGAGGCTTTCTCTCTCCATTTTGTACATGTATTGGAATGGAAGATTGATGGGAGAACTTGTGAGCCTGAAACACATGGAAAAATACTCATTCTCTTAAAAATTCAACCTATCCAAGTAATATTATTATTTGGAAGAGGTTATTTCTAGGAGAGTGCCCTCACCATTGAGTTTTAAACTTGGAATTCATGCACAACAATGGAAATTTTCCCTACCTTTTTGGCGAAGCATTTTATTATTATTTTGAAGAATGAGAAGGACAAGTGACATCTATATTTCCTTTGCATGAAGATCATGATGGAATAAGGAGACATGTGGCACTAACACCATATAGAACATTGTATCCAAACATTTTTCTATGGAATTTTGACCAAATTTCCCCGCTCAGTTAGTTACTATAAATAATATTTTATGGTAGAGGAGAATTGAGTTAAATCCTATATAACAAATTGCTCTCTCCATTTTGTACATGGATTGGAATAGAATATCAATGGGAGAACTTGTGAGCATGATTAGCTCCAAGATTGTGGATTGGAGTTAACTTTTTATGTTGAGTTTGTATGTTATATATGTACAATCTTATATGTGTGGTTGAATTGTTCTAGGTGCAGCAATATGCTTGTATTGTAGTTTAGATTGATAAAAGTTGATGTTGTGAAGAATATTGTCTTGAGGAGAGGATTTAAATTTATAAACCTACTATTGTGAGTGAAGATTTTTCCTTGCCTTAGAAATATGATCATTTTACAACCCTAAACCTCCCTTGGTGAGTGAAGGATTAAATATTCATAACTTTAGTTTGGATTGTGGAGCTCCTGTTGTGAGGGCCTTTCCTTTCTAAACCTTGTTATATCTTTCTTGTTAATACTTATTATAACACCCTCATATATTTCATCCATGTCTCCATATCCAAAGTAACAAGGAATTGGATTTCCCGTTCCTTAATTCATCTCCAAGACCATATTTCACATTTTCCTAATTCCATTTCACATTGTTGTTAGGCTTCCTTTACTCCCACTCCATACTATATGAAGTAAGTCTAGAAACCATAGGGACTTCCCCCCTTGAATTAGGATTACCCTTTTTCTAAAGTGAAAAATAGTGATGGTGAGGTGACAATGGTCATCCTTGTAGTTACACATGTCTTCATCTAGGTGTTAGAAATTTTCATCTTTGGATGTGAGAATGCGTGTCAATATTTTTTCCAGTGTTGTCAGGGATAGAGTCTATTTCCTGAATCTTGTAGATCAATTGCATCTTGGTTTATGTTGAATATCTTTCTCATATTGGTAATTGCATTGAGGGAAGAATTCATTTTCCCTTTTTCATAGTTGAAGACTTGTTGTTTGCAGGTGAAACAATCAACAATTGAAAGCATAAAAAATTCACCTTGGTGACTCCACAAACTTTCTATTTTTGTTAAGCATGAAGATGCATTTTGTTGGTTTTGTATTCAAATTTCATCTCTCATATTAAATATTTGTGTGTAAAATGGTTCCATGGGAATTTCATAAGAAATATAACATTGTTGATGTTAAGGGAATTCTTGGATACCCAAAACATTATTCTAAATAATGAGTAGAAGATCTTCCAAACTTTAATGGTGATTCTCTTTTAGCTATTCCTCATGTTGTAAATTTTTCAGAATATACTTCAAGGATTTATGTAATACATGAGGATGTGTTGATGAGACTTTTTGTATACTCTTTGGGAGATGAACAAATGGATTGGGTTAGAAATTGCAGAGGTCCAAGAGGCATATCTTTCATTGCATGTTTCTTTGAACTCTTCCTCTAATGTTGGGGTCCTAGATCTCAAAAGAATTAGGATATTTTTCAAGATCTTATGGAAGACATGTAGGAAAATGGAGAATCATCCCAAGCCTCTATGCATAAAGACCAAGAGCTTGAAGAAAATGATGATGAAGAAGATCAAGAGCTAACTCTTGATCTTATCCGCGAAGATTTTGATGAAGACGTTGAAGATCAAGCTCAAAAGTCTACTGAAGGCCAAAGACATGAGAGTGAAGAAGAATAAGCATGTATCTCCATTGAAGAAAATGTTTATCAAGAGCCAACTCTTGAGGAAAACCAAGATCATGAAGAGGAATTTTTTTCATCCATTTCATCAATTCATGAAGAAGAAATGTATAATTCACCTCAAATTTTTGAACTTAAGTATGCATTTATTAAATAATTTGAAGAAGAGTTGTGTTAAAAAAAATCTTCTACAATTAATCAAGACATGGGCAACCAATAAAATGATATGAATTTCCATAATTTTATCATAATTTTGATAGAAGTTATCGAGAATTTTAGGGAATCCAATTTATGATACATCTAGAGAGGGGAGTATAGATTTCGAGTTTATTGGGCAGCCTAGTATAAGAGAAGTAAGTTCAATTAATCTTCATAAAAATTAAAAAAAATTGTAGATGATTTCTAGCTATGTTCACATGCATATAATTTAGAAACATTTGAGTTTGTGAACAATTTAGAACAAACATTTTACAACCACTATTGTCCTTAGATAATGGTGAATTTTCATGTAAAAATCAAGTTAGAGATGATATTTTTCTTTCTAGAAATTTTATGGCACAACAAAATATGTATTCAGTAAACTACATAAATTTTCAGCTTTCTTATATGGACCAACCAACCATCACATGCACTTAGTAATTTATTTTCAGATTTAAAAATAAACTTTGTAACTTGTGTTCATGTTTTTCTCAAGATAGTGTTGTAATGGAGAAGCTTAAATTTTTTATTGAGGATATTAAAGAATAAAGTGTTCCTATTTTTAATGATGTAATATATCCTCGATATAAATATTCCATCCCTATCTTGCTTTGGATAGAGGAGAGTTGTATGGGTACATGCCATCTTGGGTATAGTCTTGGTGTATTTGGTGGTATTCATTATGTTAATTCATATTTTAGCCTTATTTCCATGGATATTCCAACTTATGTACATGTGACTTTTGATATTTCCCTATTTTGGTTCATAACCAAACACAAGGGTTTTCTATGTAAACAAAGATCTAGGGTGGCTCCATTAGTTGTATGATTACATTTAGTCTTTGTGTTTTTCTCATGTAGGTAGGAGTAGGAGGAATAAGTCTTTGAAAGACATTAGAGTAGAAGAATACAATCTCTATTATGAGCATTGCATTTCATGTACTTTGGCATTGTTGGATTGTGCCTTACTTGAAAACCCAATTTTAATGAAGTTGTAATAATGTTTGGATGTAGTGTTTGAGGATAAAACTTAGTCCATCCCACCACATGGTCCTCTTCTATCCTCCTTCTTCTCACATGTATATCAAATATTTTGGGGTTCGCACACACTCTTCTTCAAAGAGCACATGTCTCTAAGTAGGACCTAGTTGTTACCCCTCATATTGGCATGAATGGTAAGATGGGTATTATGCAGATTGATGGGATCATTCTAGCATTCAAAAGGTTGGAATGTTGGTGGAGGTTTCTTTAGGGGTATATATTTTTTTCATAGATCTTCATCATGGTGGTCACCTAGTCACTTTCACTTCGTGTTTCATGGTTTTCCTCTAATATGGTGATGCATTTACATGGTTACATTCACATTCATGTCATTTCCATAGTTTTATCCAGGAATTTTTTTTATTGCAAGCATATCATCACTTTTTCCTTGGTGAAATCCACTCCACATATAATTATCACCACACTTCATCATTTTGCCTAGGTGATTTGTGTGTCACATCACATATTAACCTTTTCACCTAAGTAAAATCCTCAGCTACACATACATTTCACTTCACTCCATCTCCTATAAGGCACACAATACCTTTTTCCTATAATTCCCCAAGTTATAAACTATATTAACCATTAAAATCTCACATTTTCACTTTTGTCAGTGTGAACACACCTAATTGGTTCATGATATTTTAATTCAAATTTAAAATCCTAAACCTTATGTTGAGTGCCTAATATTGGCCTATTAGTACTTTATTGTTCTAATTCTTCATTGAGGCATTTTCCCTAAGTTTTATTGACTAATTTATCACTAGGGGTTATAACTTAAGTCCAAGTGGTGCACATGAGGCTAGGCACTCCCACTTTGGCACATATGTTGAGGAAAAAACACATGGAAAAAATCCAATTCTCCCTCACTTAAGCCTACCCTTGTTCACACATGCTAAGATCTTCATGCTCCAACCTTATCCTTTAACAAGAGGTTTGAGAAGTTAATTGAGCCTTGAGTTGACTACTAACTACCCATGCACCCTAGGGTTTTGACCCTCCACCTCATCCATCCAACTCATTCACCCTATTCTCTCATGCACACATCCCTAGGTGGTGCACTCCACTATGATGATATATCCATTCCTTGCACAACCTTGTTCACACCTTGAACACATGTGAAGTGGCTAGTGAAGGTTTGACTTGGTCAAAGGGCACCTATTTGCACACATGTCGAGACCCATTTGCACAAGTTTCATGGACACACTCTCCACGAAGGCTCTTTTAGGGTTTACTTGGTCAAAGTGGACACAATAGCACAATAATTAAGGGTGCACAATCTAAGGAGAGTATTTTATGAAATTTGTTGGTCAAAGAAGCTTCTAAAGGAGGAAACTAGTGGAGACACATGGAATATCTACAAGAGAACCCTCCTCTTAAGATTTACACATGCTAAAATACCCATCCTCTTAGAAATTCACCCTATCCAAGTAATATTATTATTTGGAAGAGGTTATTTCTAGGAGAGAACCTTCGTCATGGAGTTTTACACTTGGCATTCATGCAAGGCATTGGAAATTCAACCTACCTATTTGACCAAGCCTTTTAGGATTATTTTGAAGAATGAAGAGGACAAGTGACATCTATATTTTCCTTTGCATGAAGATTAGGATGGAAGAATGAAACATGTGGCACTAAAACCATCTATAACATTGTACCCAAGCATTTTTCTATGGGATTTTGACCAAATTTACCCCCTTAGTTAGTTATTGTAAATAATATTTTATTGTAGAGGAGAATTGAGCTAAAGTCTATATAAAGGCTTGCTCTCTCCATTTTGTACATGGATTGGAATAGAAGATCAACAGGAGAACTTGTGAGCATGCTTAGCTCCAATATTGTGGATTGAAGGTAACTTTTTTATGTTTATATTGTATGTTATATTTGTAAAATCTTATATGTGTGAAAAATTGTTCTAGGCACATCTCTAGTATGCTTGTATTGTAGGTTAGATTGATAAAAGATAAATTTGGGAAGAATTGTTTCTTGAGAAGTGGACTTAAATTGACAAACCTCCTATTGTGAGTGAAGCTTTCACCACGCCTTGCAAATATGATTGTTTTAAATCCGTAGGCCTCCCTTGTTGAGTGAAGGAATAAATATTCCTACCTTTAGTTTGGATTGTGTAGCTCCTATTGTGAGGCTCTCTCCTTTCTAGACATTGTTATATCTAACTTGTTAATCCTTAGTAGAACACCCTCATAGATTGCATCCATGACTCCATAGCCTAGTAACAAGGCACTAGATTTCCCCTTCCATCTTTCATCTCCGATCCCATGTTTTCACATTTTCACATTTTCCCATTTCCATTTTTACATTGTTTTTAAGATTCCTTTACTCCCACTCCATACTATACAAAGTAATCCTAGCAACCATATGGAAGCCCCCCCTAATTAAAATTTCCCTTTGTATAAAGTGTAGAGGAGTGATGGTGAGGTGACAATGGCCATCCTCCTAGTTGCACATGTCTCCATATAGGTGTTTGTAATTTTCATCTTTGGGTGTGTGATTGTGTGTCAATGGTTCTAATTATGTTTCTTAATCAATAACGATTTTCCTTGTAAAAAATGAATAATATTAACCAGTCACCAACATTTTAGATGAGGATGAATAAGATAGAATGAATAAATTCATTTTGTTCAATATGGAGGCTACTAGAAAATGGGTGGTGATGCAACCTAAAAAATGATATGAAGACATACAATGGTTTAGAAGGTCAAACCCTTATATTCCACCCCTAAATATTTACATGATTAATGGCCTGTAGAGTGCCCAAACACATGGGTGAAGAATAAAATTTATAAACTAGGTCTAATCAACAAGTAAAGTGAACTAGATGCATTCAACATAAGGATTGTATGTGAAAGGATGCACATAATTGATCGTGTGATTAACTACAATATATAAATAAAACATAGTATTTATGTATTGCTACATGTTTAATAATAATTATTGATTTTAACGTGGAAGTTTGTATATGCATGAAGGTACGAACATATCATATGGTATGTTCGTATGATCATCAATTTAGAGTGTAGATTGTGAATTATGTAAAAAAAACATGTGATTGTGTTGAGTCTCTTGCATTTGATTAGACAAGTCATGCAATTTTAATAGATACAAAATAAAAGGACAACCTGATTATGTTGGGACTATTCAATGGATAATTGACTTGGACTATAGGTCTTTTAAATGTGTGATTTTTAGATGCAAATGGTTTGATATTTTTGATAAAAGGATATCTTTTAGACATGTATGAATTAGTGAATTATATTCTATTAACATATGTAGAGAAATGTTAGGATCTAAGAATGAGCCATCTTTGCCTCTAGAGCAATATGGACATGTTTTATTCCATCCCAATTTATATGAAAAAACTTGGTGGTTTGTTATTCCTTAGGTACCTAGCGGAAAAAGGGCTTTTGAAAAAGTATCTATTGCAATTATTGCACTAGGTAAAGATGAGGATGATGCAAATATAAATGATCAAGTAAATGTGGGTAATTAAGCAACATTATAAATCTAGTGATGTCAAGTACTCATTGTAATCTTAATGTTTTTTTTTTTATTAATACAAATGTATGATGGTTTCATATTGTTATTTTGTGAATTTTAATGAATCAAAGTTGCTAACTCATAAACTATAATTTAATGAATAGACATCACCCAATTTTTGGATCAATCAATAGACAATGGGCACGCAAACATATTAACACTAAACCAAAATAAGATAAAATGATAAAACTCACTAAATTTTAAGTGTTTTGAGTACATAAACTTCCAATTACCAATATCTTCATTGTTGCCTTGTGTTAACTTAAATGACTATGTGTGTGTGCATATGTATTTTAGGATAATTGTCTCTTTAGATGCCACATATATTATATCACAATTCAATTTAATAGTTAAATATAACTACACATGTCCAATGATATCTTTATAGTTTAATTTTTTGTCCATATATCTCGTCTTGAACTTTTGTTTTACTTTCCTCGATGTTTTCTTATGTGCAAAACATTTTTGGGATTTCTTCAAAATTAAATGGTGATGCTACTTGTTGTGTGTAGTATGTTATGAATCTAGGAATTATTCCTTCATGAATTTAGTGTTTACATGAAATTCATGTGGGATTTTTATCTACCGATAATCATGATGACGTTATTGCACTATATTCCTTTTACAAGGGTTTTTCAATATTTCTTCCAAATTGGTTGTCACTTGGCTACTTCTACTTGTTTAGTTGTTTGTTTAACATGGAAAATTGAGGTGTCAAGTTTGCATTCCTCTAATAGGTGGGAAAATTGTGAACAACAATGAGGCATTGTGGGTGTACGAGACTTAATTTCCTTTGGTCATCAGAAGTGATGCTATTTCCTTAGTTTTATCAATGGGTTTCCACTTGTGAATGAGGGGGATAGAAACATTTTGGAGTCTGTTAGGCTCCAATCTACCCAAGTAAATTAGAGTGCAAATGATTGTCAATCCGGTGTTTGTAAAACTTAGAGGCACGTCCAAAGTATATGGATTTAGAGATAGTTTTTATCTTTAATGGAGATAAACCAAAAACCTATTCTAAGGCGGAATATGAAAGAGATGCTAAGCTTCTATTCAAAATTCATATTCATAGATCTCATAACAGTAATCAGCACTTGTTTTTCTAAAGAGTAAAAACAGTAAGCATTCAAGAGATGTTCGAACTAGTTCTAAGACCTTTCAAATGTTAGAAGAACAAAACTCTTATTCCAGAGATGCATTCATTGTATTATTTCATTCAGTCATTAACAACTATCATCAAATCAAATCAAAGTACTGAAAGCATAAATAACTCAAAAAGCATTCAAGACTATCTTAATGCTTGAAGTCAAACTACACATTGAATTCTCATTCAATAAATCATTCACAATATGAGTAAGGCTTGAAAACATTAAGCATGTAACTTAGCTATGAAATTCATCTAACTACAGCAAGATAAAACTCATCTACAGCAAGATCTGATCTAAAACGTGTACTTGAAAAAGAACACAAAGAAAGAGTGTACTAGTTTGGCAATGGGGGCCCTCCAATGCTTCACTGGTACACTTGAGTTGACTCAGCTAAGAAAGAGCTCCAGTAACATTCAAATCATCATATCATAAGCATTCACAGGAACAAAACACAGAGTTGATCTTCAAGAGTGCAAATTCCAAAGTTTCTTCATTCACATCAAGATTGTCTTACTAGTTTAAGCTTAAGAGTATTTATACAAGAGTCTTAAAACCAAAAATGCTAAAATGTCTCCTAAATATCATGATTGGATCCATAATATCCTAGGAGGGTCGAATGCCTCCTTTAGATCCTCAATATATGGTCAAAATCCCACGAAATCCAAAACTGTCCAAGATTTAAGGCTAAAACAGGGCATTTTCTGTTGAAGTGGCCCTGTTTGACCAGCATTGACTGGACATATGGAAGGCTCAGATTTTGAATCTGATAGCTCATTCTCCATCCTTGTACATCAGGGAACACGAACCAAGTGTTGGATTCCACCCAGGTGTCCTGCAAGTATACAAACCATTGAGCTTTTACGGGATTTGGTCAAATCCTATAATTTCTGATAAATTTTCAATTTTAATGCTAAAATTTAGAAAACTCAATTCTTAAGCTAAAGAATGACAAATATACCTTACATAGGCTGTTTCATGGAAAATGTGGAATGAAATGAAGGCAAAATGGATAAATAAAGAGGCAAAATTATGGTTTATGGAAGCACAAAAATGGACTCAACAGAGTCCATTCAATAAGTTAATGGTTTTAGCAATTAGATTCTATCGAGTTAAGGGAGGCGTATCTATAAGAAAATTCTAGCCAACAAAAGTATGTACATATATGCAATTTTTGTGATGTTATTATGATGTTAAAATCATATTACAATGCTAATTTATTTGTTCAACACAATTGTGACATAAATCAATGCAAGGTGATGCACATAAAATGCAATATTTATTGACACATTTTCACATGTTATGCTTTGTTGGCATATAATGATGATTTTATTTATTTGATGCCATTGTGATGCAAAACTAATAAATATATTATCATATATTGTGGTTTGTGTCATCTTACAATGTTATTGATACAAACACAATGCTAAAATTGATGCATGTAGATGAAAAATCAATGCAACCTCAATAACATATTATCATGCATCATGTTTTATGTTATACTATGATACAAATACACATAGTAATTTGATGCAAACCTAAAAAATATATTAATAACACACATCATCTTTTGTGCTGTAAAACTATACAAATACAATGTAAAACAAGGGAGGTTGCGAAGCAACAAGTCCCTTACTAGAAGGTAGAGGAGAAAAGACAAAATGTCATTGTTCCATATGCCACATTGCGCACATGTGGTAGAGGAGAAAAGACAGAATGCCATTGTCTCATATGCCATGTTACACACGTGCTATTTGTTGTTACATGAGAAGGCATGTTGATTGCATTTGTTGTTACATGAGAAGGCATGTCGTTTGCTACTCCTTATAATATTTGATTGTATCTACCTTCTATCCGAATGTTGAGAAGCAAGCCTGCAACTTATGATTCTTACTTCTATATTTATTTATGAATATATTTTCTTATTGTTTTAATTATGAGAGCTACTAGGCCACTTGCAATTCCTCGGTATGGATAAATATTTGTATATATTCGCTCTATTGTTTGCAATTCATCAATATGGATAAATATTTCTATATATTCACTCTATTGTTTGAAAATTTAAATTTGAAAAAAAAACAACAAGTTTCATAAAAGAAGTTAGTTGTATGCATCGAAACATCCATGAAGCTTTGGATCATTAACATGAACATTAATGGTTGGTAGTTGTAACCAAGATAAATAGAGATAATCCCCTCAAAGGCCGCTCCAACCGCCAAGGCGCAGATAACTAATCTCCTTTGCCGCAGAGAATACCTCTCTTTAGATGTCAAGAACAACTCTCCTGGAGTTCACTCTCTACCCTAGATTTCCGCTTGGTGGCAACATGCCAAGTCGAGTAGCTCATCCTTAAAGCGAGGGGAATTTGATTCTTCTTTCTCTCATCCAAATACCTATTCCAAAGCGCTTCCTCAAAGGCACCTTGAACTGATATCTAAAGGCGCTAAACACCAACCTCAAAGGAAAGACATTGAACTAAGCTCTCTACTCAAAGGCGTGGAATACCGTCCTCCAAGGCGTATAACACCTTATATCCATCTTTCCTTCACTGAGCTAGAAGAAAGAAGTAGTGCTTCCTAATAAACAAATAGTGCTTCTCTTCCTATACTCAAACAAGCTAACTGCACTTGAAAAGTAGAATAATTCTCATAGCGCATACTAAAGAAGAAAAATACTGTTGCTTAGTCTAACCTACTAAAGGAAAGAGATCAAAGAAAACATGCATTTAAGGCACACACAACAGGTAAGATATTGGAAACTCTATAAAAGACCTCTCCCATTATTGATAGACTATCGTTCCCCTACAGCTCGGATTGAGACCTATACTAGAACAAGTATCAAATACTAGCTCCTCATATCATAGAAATGCTTTAGACGCTCTGGCAACTACTCTCCTTAGGCATAGAACACCGACCTCAACTTTTGACGTAGAACACCTTCCTCCAAAGCACCTTGAACTGATTTCTCTCATACTAAAAGAAGTAACTAAACTCAGACTCGCTAAACAGTTGTTTGACTACATCTTGGTTTCAACCTCAAAGGAGAATGAGCTAGTTTCTTAGACTAATCCATCTGATGACACCCCCCCAACCCCCTTTAGGGGGAGACAAAAAGATTCTTTTTCCATGTCCCATAGACCGTCACCCCCCGACCCCCTCAAGGGGGAGAGCCCAAAAGAGAGTTTCTACGTGTCCGATTCCAAATCGCTTCCAGTTCCAAAGGCAAAGAAAACTGCTCTCTTTCCAGGCGCCCTACCTACTATCTCCACTCTCGAAGGATGGAAGCTCCAAAGATGAACTGGTTTTGCAAAAGATGCTTCCCTATATCACTTACTGTGGGTTATGTATCCATTATTTTTTAATGCGCTCATTGATTTTGGTGGGTTATGTGTCCATTATTTTTAAATGCGCTCATTGATTTTTGTAAACAAGAGCATTGATTTTTGTAACCATAGTCCACTTGTTAATGCGAAAATGACATATGGAATTTCATGCAGAGAACGGAGTGTAGAGGGTGTCGTGAGATTGTTGTAGCTGAAGAAGGCAATAAAGACCATATTCTCAAAGGAATTGGCATTCTTCGCCACGGTCATGGCCAACAACGTTCGAACAATGACGATGTGTGAACATTTTGAATGACGACAGTGATGAAATACAAAGAAATAGGAGGAGGGCATGAGACCAGGTCGTCCTCTACACAACTTCGGCTAATGTCTGACTTGAAGGCTATCAAGAACGAGCCTATGGAGGTGCAATTTTTCTATTAACTAATGTCTAAGCTAGGTTTTGAGAAATTTGTATAGTTCTGAGAGTTTATCAACACCATTGTGAATCAACTATAGATCTTCCATATCTACGCAAAACAATGGCAGGCGATGCTGATATTATTTCGGAGACTCCAGAGATCTCTATCAACCTATTCCTCGTGGAAATGAATTTATAAATAACTTGCGGGATTGGAAAACATCAAAGTCTTTACAGTTCTTTCGATTCAGGTTTGTAATGGAAAACAAGGATACAGGGCGACTAACACATATTATATGCCGAATGGTTGTGTCGAAAGGCTCAAATCTATAGTGCCTAAATTGAATTGTGTGTCTGATCTCAGGTTCCTCGATCTGTTTTCTCAACTCTTGTAATTATCTGCCATTAGCTTCTCTTCCACTTTTGCATGCCATTTCCACAGCCACAATCCACCGCACATGACATTTTATGAGTTTAACTGCCCTCATATTCATGAAAGAGTCTAGCGTCACTCTGATACCAAGTGAGTCCACTGTTACTCTTGTGGAATTAATTATTAAACAATTATTTTTCCTAACATTGTGACTAAATATATTTTTGATCAATATATTTTAAAACATATAAAATGGATTGTATTCAACATCGTTGAAAGCTCAAGCTTTGGTTTCTAGAGAATTTTTTACCATACTTTTCTGGCAATTATCTTCCAATTTGTTTTATTGTTGGATATATTTTGTCTCTTCCTCACCAATTTTCAATCTCTTGAAACATGATCTTACAATTTGCTCAAGAGAAGGATGACTGATGAAATAGAACATGTCAAACTGAATGTAGAGGGCGTGAACCCTGAAGAGCAGAAGGAAAGCTCAACGAAAGGAGTCAAAGAGAGAGAAGGAAGCCTGTGATCCAGGTGGATATCGGTGGCCACCCACCTTTTCCAAATGGCTCAA
>CBVK0103889495.1:0-16842 GCA_900067695.1 Picea abies | reverse complement strand
ACTATTGTTCATTGCTCATTGGATATAGTTGAATGGTTTACGTATAAGTTTAAAAAGGTTTTAAATTGTACTTGATACTGATTCACCCCCCTCTCAGTATCAACAATTGTGTGAGTGGTTACCAAATGTGTTCTTCCTTTGTTGGATTACTTGTGTTGTTGAACATCAAAGTTAATCATGGGTAAAAGGATCCATGTGAATCAAAGTTCCCAAAGCTATAATCTTGTATGTGGGTGTGCGTAAAATCATGTCTTCCAACTTGTTTGTGTTACCCTTCTTATACTTTATTTTATGAAAAAATAAAACTATTGTAAGAACCCCATCCATTTGTGGTGTCTGGTTTGTTGTAACTTACTCTGGGCTTGCAAATACTAGAGAGGATGGTGATTTATGTGGATGATGGCCTCCTTTCCCATCAGATAGTGGTTCCAATTTTTGACAGATTGTACCGAGGAATATAGATTCTTTTTGTAGGTAGGGTAGTTGAGGAATGACCCATGAAATACTTTAGAATCATATCAAAAATTTATTCCTCCCTACATCATTATTTCTCCCATGGCATACCCACTTGCATCTGTTTCCTCTTGCGAAGGGATTCTACAAGTTTAGTAGTGTGAGCACTGGTTCTTGACTAATATTTCTTTTCAGCTCATTAAAGGAATTCCATTAATTCTCCCCCCACTGGAAACTCTTACTACTTGTTTTTATTAAGTGGAGTGGTGCAACTATTGATGAAAAATAAGATATGAACTTCTGCAAGTATTGTACTGCCCCAACAAAGCTCCTAAATTTGATGGAATTTATAGGAATTGACCATTTCATGATGATCTCCATATTGGAAAGATCTATCTTGATCTCGAATCCATCAATATCATACCCCAAATACACCAAAGACTGTTGAGAAAACTTGAATCTTGAGATTGACCAACAACTGGTGTTTCTTCAGGGTCTCTAACACTTGCATAAGATGTGAGATGTGATCCTCCCATGTAGCACTATAAACCAATATATCATCCAAATATACAATAACAAATGAATCTAGATAAGGACATAAAAAATTATTGATTAGTCTCATAAATTTAGTCGGTGTGTTGCATACAACAAATGACATAACCAACCATGCATACAAACCTTTCCTTGTCTTGAAGGAAGTCTTCCATGTGTCTTCTTATTTGACTCATACCTAGTGATTGATTTCAAATCCAGCGTAGTGAAGTACTTGGCAGGTTGTAGTTGGTCCAATAGATCATCGATCATGGGCATAGGGTATTGATTCTTCAACGTAATATTGTTCAATTCCCTGTAATCGATACACATTCTCCAAGTCCCATCCTTCTTGGATACAATTATGATGGGTAACCAATAAGGTGAGGTACTTGGCCAAATCACACCTTGCTTCGACAATTGTTGCAAATTATTCTCTACTGCTTCCAGAACAAACTGCTTATATAACCCAATATTATGCAAGGGGGAATCTGATAATAATTTTGTGCTCCACTTCCCTCTTAGGTGGTAGCCCTTTAGGCTCCTAGAACACTCCCTTGTATGTCTTTAGAAACTCTTCCAATTCATGTTTTTGCTCCTTCATACACCTTTCTAGATATGTCTTTACTTTTAATGACTCTTCACCAAACTGATTTCCCCTTTGAAAAAGTAAAACATATTTCTTGCTAGAATTGATCAATTTCTTAGTTTTATTGGAACTTACTAGTGAATTTTTTAATTTTCTTGTATGCACATTGATGATGAAGGATTTCATGTCCTTGATGAGGCAGTATCGGTTGGATCACAACATGAATAAATCATCCCTCATATACATGTATGGGATTCCAAACACAACTCCACATACATACAATGGTAGTACGTCCAATTGGGATGTTGATTGAGACTTTTTATATCAATTAGATTAATGACAATTTTTTATGTGTCATTTTTTAAGAGTAGTTTTGTGAACATTTTTTTTCACTTGATAGTTTCCAGACTTAGTATTTGGACTTCATAAAAATGGTATTTGGACCTTGTTGATGTTTTGGTAGCTACGGGAGGTATTAACCTCCAAGTGTAACATTTGTAGTTAGAATAAAATATTTCGGAAGTAAGAGAACCATTAAATAGATGTGTGAAAACCTTAGAAGAGAAGTCGTCCCAAGGAGAATAATAATAATAATGAATTAGAAGGCCCCAGAAAGAGAAGTCAACCCCACCTAGAAAAGTCACTTGGACATGTTAGTATAAATAAGGAGGCTCCCTAGATAATTTGGACACTCTCACTCACTCACTCAGTTAGTGTGCAAGTCTAAGGAGCAACAACTACAACAAAAGGAGGCACAAGTCTAGAGAGAGTAGTGCAAAAGTTGTCATGGAGTATTCTCATTCTTTCTGGTATCTCTCTTGTGCACTTCTCTTAGTAAAGGTATGCTTCTAGTAGTAGAGGTACATTCTCTTGGTATTGTGTTGCTGCTGCAACAATGGTATTTCTGGTTAGGGTTTATCTGTTGGTTCTAGAGTGGACTTGTTGGAATCATTCTATCTAATAAAAGGTTACTGTGCTCAGGGGTGTTATGAGTAAGTACCTATGGTTGGGTGACAATGACAATGATGTGACATTGTATATGGTTAAATGAGCATACCAAAATTTTAACATGGTATTAGAGTTGGTTTCCTTCATAATAGTCTAACGGATGGAAGGAAGATCCCCATTTTTCCCCATTATCAAGCTCATTGAACACTCACTGAACCTACTAAGAAGGCCACCTAAGGAGGGTGCATATTATCCCCAGACCAGATCTACAATCTTCCGAAGTTGAAAAATTAGGGTTTTCTCATAAAACCCTAAGTCAATAAATCTAGCATATAAAGGTTCAGTTGAAGTAGATTCTTGAAGAAAGGAGGTTTCCTTGGAACAATGCACTCACTAAAGAAGTTGAATATCTAGAGGGAGATGAGGCAACATTAGTTGCAGTTCCAGTTGCTGCACCAGTTGCAGTGCCAGTTGCAGCACTAGTTGCAGCACTAGTTGTAGTTCCTATGGTCCAGTGGAGTTTTCGGTAACTCGTTGAAAGGATGATGAAATTATTCTTTCCCTAGATCATCTCACTAACCATTCTTCTAATAGTTAGGGTTTCTGGGTTTTGCAGCAGCAGCAAAACCTAACCCAAATTTGTTGGGAACTTTCAGTGAAGTATTGGGCCTAATTTTTAGTTGTCCTAGTGCTCCCTACCCTAGTGCATCTCCAGCTACATTCAGATTGCAATTTTGAGGACCTTGAAATTTTCGGGTTCATCATTGCTTGCCACTGCTATCGGAGGTATGTACTTGTATATATTTAAACTATATCACTATCTTGAGGCTATTTGCAGGAGAATATATCTTTTTTCCAAGCAACAATCATCGATCCAAAGGGATCTCAGATCCAACACATTCAAAGGAACAACACACTCCAAGTTTGATTATTTTGATATTCCTCTAGTTGTTATGGAATTATTGTGATATTATGAACATCTAATTTTATTTTGATCTATTGAAGTTATGATTATTATACTAAACTCTGGTGAAAGTTAAAGTTATAAGTTGACTTTAATCAAAGTATTAGATTGATTAAGGTTGAGATTTTTAGAGTTTATTTGCATTATATTCTCTAACTTAGATTTCCGTCAAGAAAACATATTATCTTAGTACATGGGACAGGTCAGAGAGAATACTTGTCATCTTGAATGAAGGAGACTCAGAATAAAAACAACAACACTCATTCCTTGAGATAAGACTCCAGGTTCTAGGGTTGATTGATTAAATGTATAAGTTTCCAACTTGCACATATCAAGTTTGATAAGTAAACACTATAGTTGTGTCAACAGTCTTTGAAAGGTTCTATTACTATTAGGTACAAAAAATACTTGTAGCATGTGAGTTCTATTGATATAAATGCAGAAGGAAACATATCAAATGGTCTCTAGTTTGAGACATGGAGCAGATTGTCCAGATAAGAAGTTGTATACACGATCGTATACATTCATGTACCGAAAAAAAAGAGGACAAATTTAAAACCTTATGGAAAGAAGGGTACTTTTGCAAGATACAAAGTATCTCATATAGATATTGATTTTAAGGAATAGAAGGCTCCAAAGATGATCGAACATATCCCTCTAGTTCATTGATCACTCTTCAGATCATCAGGAAGAGTTAGTAGAGCTAGAAGGGCCTACCCAGAATAATTGCAGTGACTAAGAAGAGACCAATATGGTCTCGTGATACTTTTTAGGATGAAAAAGGGATACATATATGTGGCATTGATAAGCCATATCATGCAGAGGAGTAGATGGCTCCACCAGTGGTGAGGTAGGCAGCCCCACCAAGTACCAACTCAGAAGGAACTAGAATTCAAAATGAATCAACCATCATGATCTAGTAGGGAGGAGCAACCTCCCCTCAACCATTCATAGGAGATTACACTTTAGAGAATATCATCACATACATAGGGAGAAAATGGCTCGGAATATTATATAGACTCCAAGGGAGTCAAGCTTCAGAGTGAGCATGGAGACTCAGAGTAAGCCTGATCTCAGAGAGAGTCAGTGGCTTAGAGACTTTCATTCAGAAAGTATTCCTCCTTAGATTCAGATGGGAGAGAGAGAAATATTCCAGGACCGACAGACAGGTTCCATGAGTTGATGAGGCTAGATCAAAGCTTCAGAGGCTTCAAGAAGATATGAGACCTTCTGAAGATTCCCTTGTTTAAGTCACATAGGAGGAAGCCAAACAGAAGGAATGGGATATGCATTTTTCCTTGGTTATGAGACCATAAGGGAAGTCAATGGTGATTTCCAATTTGATCTAAAAGATCAAGCATGTTGTAGATAACAATATAGAGATGTACAAATCTTGATTTGTGGCCAAAATATTCTCCAAGAAAGAGGGAGAAGATTATGACGAGAGACTTTCTATAGTAGACAGAAGAAGTGTACATAGAGAAGAAACAAGATACATGAGAAGGAGTCTCATGTTTGTAGATTGAAGAAGTCTTTGTACAGGCCTATGTAGGAACCTAGGGCATGGTATGGTAGAATTGACATTTTTCTGATGAGCTTGGGATTTTCCAAGATTAAAGAAGATCATAATCTTTATTAGAAGGTTGAGGATAGTGGACCAATGATATCACTATTATATGTGTATGACTTGTTTCTCAAAGGGGACGAGAAGATCATTACAGAGTGCAAGATAAAGCTTGCACTTGAATTTGAGATGAAAGACCTAGGTACGATGCATTATTTCTTGGGTCTAGAGGTGTGGTAGAAATCGGATGATATTTTCCTGTGTCAAGGAAAATATGTTGTATAGATTCTAAAGAGATTCATAACGATGGATTGTAAATCCATGCCTACATCGATGGTGACAAATCTGAAGTTATTGAGTGATACATATTTGTTAGCATGTTTACAGGGGGAGTGTGCTTGTCATTGATGGCAAGAACAACAATGACGATGGAAAATAGAACAACAACGATGATGGAAAACATGAAAGGTTCCGAGACAAAAAACTTTGAATACTTAGAAAAACTTCTAAGTTGGAATAGATCATAAGCTCAGGAGGAGGAGCGACATTGGTCATTAGATCGAGAACTGTGAAGAATCTGGACCGTTGGATTAGATTCCAGACAGGAGGAACGAGCACACAAAGGAGGAGAACAGATCTAAGGTGTTGTATTTGAGTGCATGGACCAACCATCTTTGGGTCTAGAGGTAAGTGCATGGGCCTTAATTCCTTTAGAGTGCACAAGAGAAGCAGACTCACGAAGTCTTGAAGTTTTGAGGTCTATCGGAACCATCCGTCATCAAGGGGGACATGTGGAAGTAGATCTGAGAGTTCGAGGATTCATACTTCGAAATATTTGCAAGGAGAAGAGTGGAAACTAGAAAAGTTTGAAATCATGAAGGAAATCCTAGCCGTTGGTGCTGGGAAGGACACGTGGAGAGATATTAGAACTTTGTTGATTCACAAATCGTGAAATCCATAGGAAGGAGTGAATGCCTGAGACATGAACTCGTGAAGAATATATCTGTACCATCGATCGAGGAATGTTGTGGATTTTTTATATGATGCAAGTGCAAGTTTGAGAATCGAAGAAAGGAGTTTCTCTAACCTATGACATCGCAAGTCTCAAAATGCGAAGAAGATATTTGGACCATCGATCAAGGAATTTCATGGACCGTTGATCTGACACGAAGAAATTCATAGTTCTGGAGTTCAGACATCGGAGAAAGGAGAAGGGATAACATGCGAGTTATAAAAAAGTGAAGCTCCAAAGTGCTTGGCCCCAAGTCACAGCAAGAGGTTGCTTCAGTAGAGAATAAGGGAAGGAGCTAGTGGAGCTAGGCTCTACTTCAGAGATCAGGATTTGGGAGTGTCTGGGTGACACAACAGAATATATGAATTATGAAGCTTTGAACCACCTTTTTTTTTGGCGTATGCTCACATCCAGTGGTCACATGGAGAGTAACTTAGTGCCTCTACATGCATAATCCAACGACACAAATTAAACCGACAATCTGATCGAAGGGTTACCATTTTCACTTTGTGATTTCTTGATCAATTACGATTCAGTTATACGAACTGAATCATTGATTCTTGGGTGTTTTGAGATTCTTTTCTTGGGATTTTTTTAGGTTCGTTGTGTAATAGATTATGGGTGAATGAATAAGAGAATAACGTAGTGACAGAGTGAGGTTCCCATTTTCTCTGCAAAATGAGTTAAACTATAAGTAATGAAGATGACAGTATGAACAGGGTGAGAAAAAATTTAGAGATAAAGAATAGAAGCT
Source organism: Picea abies (assembly GCA_900067695.1). Classification (NCBI taxonomy): domain Eukaryota; kingdom Viridiplantae; phylum Streptophyta; class Pinopsida; order Pinales; family Pinaceae; genus Picea; species Picea abies. Next base: position 10,027 of record CBVK0103889495.1, on the reverse strand, counting down.
AGACAAAGCAGAGATGGTGAAAAGAGAAGAATGTACAAGAACCTAAAAGCATGAGAAGAATAGAGAGAGAGAATATGGAAAGAGACAACAAGTAGATCCAAGCATGAACAGACAGAACCAGAGCAAAATTTCATAACAAAGAAGAAGTGATATGTATTGAAACATATGTATTGTTGCAAGGGTCTAATCAAACAAAGTTTTAGAAAACAAGGTGGTAGGGTGGCGCTAGGGAGGACTGTGGTCCTCTGGTATTCAATTTGGTGCTTATATACAGGGAGTTGTAGCTTCCATCTAGTTGTTTCTAGAAAACAGGGTGGTAGGGTGGTGCTAGGGAAAACGAAAAGTTTTCTATGTGCAAGTTGGTGGTTGTATAAGTGGAAGTAGGTGCTTACATCCAGTTGGTGTTGGATATCATAAGGAGAAAATATGTTTCTTTCTAGTGGGTTCTAGAGAATATTGAGGGTTGGTGCTCTCTACAAGTTGTAGCTTGTTAAAGAAGAGGTTGTAGCCTCATTTTGATTTGGTCCTCAAAGATAGATGATGTACAGAACATAAAATATTGCCTATCATTCTAAGAAGAAGAGGTTTTCTCCATTTATGGGTTTCCTCATGAATATCTGTCTCTGTGTATATTATATGTGTGATTGATGGTTGTTATTTCTGTCATTCATGTCTAGCATAATTTTGATGATCACATGGAGAATATTAATAATATTTTAATAGGCATAAAATTGTTTAAGCACAGTAACAATTGATTCTCCCCCCCCCCCCCCAGATATTCTAAAGAGATTCAAAATGATGGATTGTAAATCCATGCCTACACGGATGGTGAAAAATATGAAGTTATTGAGTGATACATCTACAGAGACAGTGGATGCCACCATGTATAAACAGATCATTGGTTCATTGATGTACTTAATGAACACAAGGCCATATATATGTTTTGCAGTGAACACACTGATTCAGATTGGGATGATAGTGTCGTAGACTAGAAGACTACATTTGGATGTTTCTTTAGTTTAGGATAAACTATGATATCATGATTCAGTAGGAAGTAGACTAGTGTGGTGCTCAGTATGGCCGAGGTAGATTATATAGGAGTGTGTTTAGCTAACAACGAAGCAATGTAGCTTCAGAATCTGCTTGTAGAATTGTTTGATCTCGAGTTAGAGGTGACTTGTATCTGGTGTGGAAACCAGAGTTGTGTGAAGTTGTCAGAGAACCCGATGTTTCATGACAAGTCGAAGCATATCAAGATCATGTACCATTATATCATAGATATGGTTTCGAAGGGAGCAGTCCTATATGTCGCTACAAATGAGCAGATAGCAGATGTGTTGACCAAGCCTCTGTCAAGGGTCAAGTTTGTGTACTTTAGGGACAAGATTAGCGTGGTCCATAAGGACGTCCTGCGTAAGAGGGAGTTATGATTCACATATGTGATTCTTGGGGTAGTATTTTCTAGGGTGTGGTAGCAACGAGCGGTCATTTACATGCACATTACTGACTATGGCACCAGTCAGCATGACCTTGCACAAGGTCAACAAATGTTGAGCCTTTGGGGATGGCGAGTTTCCCAACGTTGCAAGATGGAGGGCCAACCTATGTGGTTGGAGGTGTTTCCTAGCCTTGGGCTAGATGGGTAGTGTGTGTGCACTTCATTTCCTAACCCTTGTGGTTAGATGCCCAGTCACTATGGGATGAATGCCTGGTGTCCAACCAGAAGAACTAGCTCTAAGGTTAGTTTCCAGATTATGTGTGAGATGGTGAGTTGCAGTTGCCCAGACTTTATTTGGATTGGTTAGTAGTGAATTTCTATGTAAATTGGCTCAACTGCATATTCTAGATTTTGTGTGAGATGGATGGTTTCCTGGTTCTGTATGAGCTAGATGCCTAGTTCTGTATGAGCTAGATGAAATCCATGTACTGACATAAGGTCCTATAGGATGATGAGGTCGTGCCCACTAGAGAGATGGTACATGTGTCAATGAAGCCCCATAAACATGACTATGACATGACCATAAGATAGTTTGTGTGTGTTACTATGACATATCCTATGCGGTTATGATGATGATACCTGTTACATGATCTGTTTGATCATGAGATGGAATGTGTGGCCATGCTACTTGAGACATGATCTATTTGATCATCAGATATCATCTGTGGATATGGTGATGCTACCTGTAGACTGGTCTTCAAGACCATGTGAGTCTTTCCCATGTCATGTGAGATGGATGGATGTGTTTGAGACCATTACATGAAGAACATATTAGTTAATACCTCCCTAGCTAAGAGGGAGTGTTGATGTTTTGGTACATGCAAGAGTTATTAAACTCCAAGTGTAACCTTTGTACTTAGAACAAAATATTCCAAAAGTAAGAGAACCATTAAACATATGTGTGAAAACCATAGAAGAGAAGTCAGCCTAAGGAGAATAATAATAAAGAATTAGAAGGCCCTGGAAAGAGAAGTCGGACCCACTTGGAAAAGTCACTTGGACGGGTTAGTATAAATAAGGAGGCTCCCTAGCTCATTTGGACACTCTCACTCACTCACTCAGCTAGTGCGCAAGTCTAAGGAGAAACAACTGTAGCAAAAGGAGGTGCAATTTTGGAGAGAGTAGTGTAGAAGTTGTCGTGGAGTATTCTCAATTGTTTTGGTATCTCTCTTGTGTCCTTCTCTTGGTAAAGGTACACTTCTATTAGTAGAGGTACATTCTCTTGGTATTGTGTTGCGGCTGCAATAGTGGTATTTATGGTTATGGTTTATCTATTGGTTCTAGAGTGGACTTGCCAAAATCATTCTATCTAATAAAAGGTTACTATGCTCGGGTGTGGTATGAGTAAATTTCTATGGTTGGGTGACAATGATGTGACATTGTATATGGTTAAATGAGCATACCAAAATTTTAACAAACCTAACATAAGATAAATTATTCTTTTGCATTTTCACTCGACACATTCAATGTTAGGTATTTTCAACATTTAGCATGTGTTGGATTCACAACCAATTCAATTCTCATCGGGTTTTTGCCTCATTGATTTTAGGTTCAAATTAGTGAACACTTACAGGTTATTTGGCTCATTTGTTGCTCATTGAGATTTCTAGACTTACTACTCAACATCCACTTTTGTCATTTTTTCAGGTGAATCTTCATTGGGACTCGTAAGCTTTTAGACTATGAGTATAAAGTTTAAGACATGGATATGTTACCAAAATTTACAATAGTCTTTATTTCCTAGGTGGTACACTTTCATGAAATTACGATTTATAGGGCGATTGTTAACCTTTTGAATCTCAATTCTAATTAAATTTACCACCTTTATTTATACCTTGGCATATAGTCTTTATCCTAGGTGTTATATACATAGTTATGTATTAGGGTTATACCATTATAGGGTGGTTATTGAGGAATGCACTATATATTGTACTCTATTATGTGAATACATGATTGATTTAGCGTCATGATTTTTCCCACTAGTTCTTGATCTTCTTCACACCTTGCTAGATCTTGTTTCAACAATGGGATGAATGAAAACTACTTGGAAGTAGTTTTATGTGTTTTGATTTTAGATATATTTAGCATTGATCACGCTAAGGATTCAATTACTTGGTGTTGGTCTTTGGTTGCAATACCTATTAAATAATGTATTGGAAATTATAATGGGCATTTAATGTTGCATGGATGGAGGGTGAGTGGAATTGATCTCATTCATTGATATATATTCGAGGGTTTGAAATTTGTTGAGATCTTTTGATGACCTATCCATTTCTCCTTACACTACTTATTGTTTTCATTTTGGTTTTGGGGAGTTGGGAGCTTGACCCATTGTAATTAAGTTAATATTATTTTGGATTTGTTGTTATCACCTTGGTTGTAACCAGTTTCATGGGTATAAGACTCCTTTGTGGTCTTGCTACTCCTCATTGAGCTTGCTTGGATTGTATCTATAATTGGAGTTGGGAGCTTGGGGCTATGTTTAGACTACACTTCAATTTCATTTGCATTTAAGGTAGGCATATATCTCTAAGTTACATTTGAATTGGAGATTTATTGGTTTCTTGTGCTTTGTTTTGGATCGATTTTGTGGCAATATTTGGACTATGTTTTTGTCACCCTACTATGTGTTATCTATTGTGACTTCCCTTTTTACTATCTCATCCCTTTCCAAGTTGCCTCTCCTTTATTATGGGAACACCTTTGTTGTGATTTTGAGCTCCTTATCTAGGAAAATATAGAGCCCCTAGCTCAACCATCATTTGTGTTTATACGAGTCATGGTTTACTATAGTATTATATAGTCATTTTTGAATTGTATCAATGGGATGCTTGACTTTGGCTTGGGTTATTTATTTTGTTCTACCTATTGAAATATTGTTCCTTATAGATTTTTTATTCTACTTTCCATGTTAATTACACTATCTTGAATTATTTTAGAGCATTTTGAATATGGTTGGCGTTGTAACATAGGTTAAAATTTTATTTAAAAATTCAAATTTTTTATTAAAATAGGGATTTTGAGTCTTATATTGGCTTATTTCTTAATTTTTTGCATAGTATAGATTTTAACTTGATTTTAGTTTAGTAGTTTAATTTTTCTTATTTTATTTTATATATTATGTTTTACCTTTTATATAATTTATAGTTTAATTTCAGCTAGAATATTATTATAATAGAAACATAATCATAGTATTATTTTTATATTACAATTAAGTTTGAATTGAATATTCTTAACTTTTAATTAAGGTTTTATGTTATACTAATAATGTATTTGTGTCTAGATTAATCGTCGATTAAAAGTTAGACATAATAATCACCGACCTCCATCGTTTCATGTGCCCGAATCGAGGATCGTTATCTGTTAACGGGTCCCTGAGGTCTTGTTCAAAGTCCCAGCACCACATCATGTCGAATCATCAGGATATCATACACTGACCTCCTGGATGGTAAAGCCTTAACAATACAAAGTCCCAATACCACATAACTTGCTAGCGGAGCACTGACACAACCAACTAGAAGATTCCATGTGGGTATGTGGAACCCACTTTATATATGGGTTATCTACCACCTCAATGCCAACACATATCAATAGAAGGCCTCCACATCTCCACATGACCAACATATGACACCGTCAATGAGGTCATGTTAGACTACTGGACCACAGACCTCGAGATATTATGGTGTTGGAAAATGCCAACGTCCTGGCGTCTTGATGTCATGGTACATTAGCTTTGACGTCATCGTTTCAAATCCAATCTTGTTGTATCCAATCAGTGAATGCCATGTGTACACCTGGAAACCTCCAAAGACATAGGTGAACACCCAAAAATTGGGTGAAACATGTCATGTCCATTTTCCACCTCAATGCCATCATAGAACAGTATGGAGCAACCACATGTCTATATGATGTCAACAATACGTCGTTGCGTTCATTTGTGGAGATCGAATGATGGAGATCAGGACGTAAAATCGACGATTCTCATTGTTGCAGACTACGGACTACGAGATTTTATGAGTTTGGGAAGCACTTAACATCTCAACGTCCTAATTCCATGATACATCAACATTGACGTCATATAGGACCTCAGACCATGGGGTATTTTGATGATTGAGAATTGATTTTCCTTTCGGTGTCATGATACGTAAACATTAACACATGGCTTGCCATATCATCTTTCCAACATAACATATGTAATATACAATGAGAGGAAACCACATGTTTATGGGACCATACCGACGTCAACACTGCCACATCATGTCAGATCACCGGACAACAGATTAATTTATAAAGTTGTTTGTGTGTGTCGAGCCTGATCCGATAAAGTATGGGCCCACAACTTAAAAGGTAACACAACGCACAAGGTTCTAGAACCCATCCACTTAGATTCAAACTAATTACTAAAGCATGTGCTATATAAAACAAAGTAAAGCAAATTCCCTAGCCAATGTGGGATAGACCAAATTGAAATCAACAATTGAGATAACATATCAGGTCTGATCCAATGGTTGTTGTGTCACGATAATTGTGGGGTTTAATTTGGGGCTTCTAGTCAATAGAATGAGGAGGTTTTTCTTCATTTAAAGAAATCCAAGGATCATCTGATCCAATTGACCCATTTTTAGAATTCTAGATCTCGTCAGGATCGAATAACAATCTCTATTGTGATCCCTCTGCATAAATATCAATTCAAAATGATTGTAAATGGACTTTTTCTCATGAAGAATAAATATTTTAATAAATACTATCATTCTCAAAAGAGAAAGAGGTTCCTAGATTTCATCTCTTGAGTTTATGTGTTTCTTATTTCTTGTGGTCATTTGTTTTGATCAATCATTTTCTTCCATTAATATCTGTGTGATAAGTGATGTAATTTGGTACAACCTCCACTGCAACAATTACTCTAGGGCATCAATCTAGGTGCAAATTTCCTTTGTTTTCCTGTAAGTAAAATATGACATGTACTTTGGTTTAATTGTATTTGTTATTTCAATGAATTCTTTGTTTTAAGTAGGTTCGTAACACAAATAAGATTATTTTTTATTTATTCTATTGAAAAAGAAGTAATATTTGTTTTTAATAGATACATTACTTCTTGTTTCAATTTTTTTTTCATGCTATTAAATTTGAAGTAACTTAATGAATGAAATCATGCCTATTTTATTTCTTGTAATCAATTATTAATATCTCAGATTAAAATTTTGGGAAAAATATTTTATAAAAAAAATTATAAATTGTATTGGGATGCCTTGACATTGTTCCCTATCCTAGAACAATCTCAGGAACAACATATTTTTTGCGTCTTTTTCGCGGACCAAATTTAATAAATCTAATTTCCCTGGGGAAGACAATAGTAAAACTTGCTCGTTGATGGTGAACAAGAGTCGGAAAGGATGAAATCATTCATCTTGTGACTCCATATTTTTAACTTGGCATCATGAAAGAAAAATATAGGGGCTCACCCAGATCCTATGAAAATAACACCGGTAGCTAATCTTGAAAGACAACTGTCTAAGAAAAATCCTAAACATAGACCCACTACTCCTCCTACTATCCAATCCACTTCTAAGCCTTGATCTTCCATTACTCCTAAATCAAAAGGAAAATCTCCTATTGATCTGAAGGATTCCTCAATAAAATATCCTACAAACCCTTCAAATCTATCTCTTCTTTTATCTCCCAAGGAACCCCTTCCAAGTTCTCCAAAAACACCTTTGACAGTCTATACAATATATTCCATTCAATTTTTCCCTGAAATTTATATTGAACTTTCTTTTAAATATTCTATTGTAGTTTCCCAAATTCATTCCACTAAAAAATTTCCATTCATTTCTCCTAAAGCATCACTTAAGAATTCTCCAAACCTTTCCCCAAATGAATCTCTTGAAAATTTCCCTATTTGGTCTACATCTCCGAAGTTTTCCTAAGTCCTAAAAAGGAACTTTTAGAAATCTCTCTTGAAGGAGAAGAGTCTTTAAAGACTTATATCAATCCCCTTCCTCCAGAGAATTCTTAGTTGATACTTGATTACCTAGCTATGGCGGGGGAAATACCACAACACCAACCACCCCTCCTCCTGCACCAAGAGTTTTTAATAGAGTTGCTCCTAGATATGCCCCTTTGAATCTTCTTGGTAATTTGCATGGTTTTCATGATAATTATCTAAAATTCTTACCAAAATGTAATGGACAAAGTGAAATTACAACAGTTAAACACTTAGCCTTTTTTAATGAGTTATGATAATTTTGGACTTGAACATGAGGATGTCTATATGAGGCTATTTGTAATATCCCTCCATTTTCAATATTTAAATAATTTTGAATAATTGTGATTTTGGGCTATTATGTTGAGGAAGACTTAAGTTGAACATTCTATCATCATAAACATTAGATGATGAGAAATATTTGTGCAAATATTATTTTATATATTTATTTTATTTTACTAGACACAAATTGATGAGAGAATCCAATTATAAAAGAGTAATTATTTATTCCATGGGAGAGTGAAAAAGGAGTTAATCCAGCATGGTAAATATTGTCCACAAGGACAAGTGTAAAACTACTCCCAAATATGTGGGATGTGAGGGAACAAGCTAGCACAAAGTTAGGCCAAGATTCCCTAGGGTTAGGAATGAGGCTAGCTTGAAAAACAATATTTTTGGTGTTAGGAGATGTTACAAATGGTATCAGAGCATGGTTCAAATATTATGGCCTTATGGGCTCAAAATGACCAAAAACATTGTGCTTACAAATGTACTAGTATGTGCAACTGTTAAACACTTGTTAAAGAGAAATATTGATGCAATTATGTTTTGCACATATCAGAAAAAAATAAATAAATAAAAATAAAATGAGACGTTATGGCTAAAGAAATCGGAAAATCAACATTAAGTGAACCACATATATGTGTGGAATTAAATAGTGACCAACTTCAAGATAACTCACTAGGATTGTTGGAAAGTATGTGTAGAATAAAGGCATAAATACATAATATTAAATCAAACAATGAAAAATTGTTGAAGGCTAGTAATGAACATGAAGAGTTTAATGAGATCCTACTTAAGAACATGATAGAGATAAAACAAAATATGAATGTAGGACAAACCTCCAACAATGCTAAGAAATAATTCTCTAATGATGAATCTCACAAAAAAAAATAGCACCCAATGTTTAGCAACAAAACATATTGATTAGATGAAGAAAGTGAAGACAATTCTAAAAACAACATTTTATAGAAGGAAGCATTTAAAACTAAGAAAATAAAGTGGCATAGTAATGAATTATCTGGTGAATTCAAAAATATTAGACCACCCAGTTTTGATGGTGAGACTGAAGAAGGAGAAAAATCTTGGCTTCTGAACATGGAAAAGTATTTTCAGATCTACAATTACCCATGGAATCTAATTGCTAGACTGATTGCATACCAGTTGAATGGTAAAGATGACATTTGGTGGAAAGAGACGAAAATAGTGAACACAATTAGGAGAAACAAACTAACATGGACAAATTTTAAAAATTACTTCAAACATAAATATTTAACATAAAGATATTTTGACGAAAAAGCTAAGGAATTTCATGACCTTAAGATAGGAAAAATGACTATCAAAGATTTTGTTACCAAGTTTGTAAACCTGATGAGATATATACTTACCTTAGGGAAGAAAAAAAAATTACAATGGTTTATGAGCTATCTACCTCAAGCATACAAGGATAAAATTGAATTCCTAAATCCTAAGACAATGGATGAAATAATAAGACACGCTAAGTTATGTTATGATCAGTGTAAACATAGGATAGAAAGTACAAAAACATGGAAGAATAGGAACATGGACAATAAGTTTGATCCTAGGAAGAAACAATATAACAAAGTGTATCAGTTAGGAGAAATAGATTTAGTGGTCAGTAACAAAGTAATAGTAGTAAGTTGATTGATTCAGTAAATAAAGCAGTTAGACCACCATTGCAATGTTGGGACTGCAAAGAACCTCATTTGTACAAAGATTTTCCTTTAAGTAAGAACAAAAACTTGTGTTGGGCATAGGCCTATTTTGAGAAGAAATGTTATTTTGAGTGCAGGCCTAATTTTGGAGAATAACAACTGACAGGAAAAGAAGCACGCATGAGGAAAAGCAACATGCATGAGGAAAAACAACATGCAAGAGGAGCAATGTTGTAATACCCCTATTATTACGACAACAACTCGGACAATTTTTTTTTTTGTTTTAAAAGTGTGTGCACGCGTGTAGGAGGGAAATCAAACACACTGAACTCTACGTTGCCACCCAACGACTAACAAGACGCAACCATGATGACCACAACAAGAAGACACCCGGCACACAACTAGTAACAGCAGGCAAGAACACCCAAGACCAAGGCTACAAGGAGGTGTCTATCTCCCGCCCGACACAAGCAGACCAAGCACATGGAAGGCTTTCCAACCCAGTACCATAATGAATTTAAGAACAACACCCTCCCTTACCTACTCCGAATAATTCTATGGGCTTAAATCCAGAACATTTCAACCTGGGAG
>CBVK0103889406.1:0-17277 GCA_900067695.1 Picea abies | reverse complement strand
GAGTGTTGAATCCATGTTGGGGATCTCATGTTCAAATGAGAAAGTGACTATAAAATTATGTTGTAACACTGTCCATTTTATAGTGCCTCTACACAATTCTTGGTCTACACACTAGTTTGTTGGAATCCCTTCAAATGTGTCAATAAAGTGATGGGGCCATTCTTCTGGTGGTGTCATTACCCATAGTGTTTTTCACTTCTTCAAGTGTTCTTCTGGTGTCCCCTGTCCATCATATCTCTGCAGTCGGTTGCTTCCCTATTCTGTGCCAAATTTGATGCGTAGTAATTGCTTACATTGGTACCAGTCCTTGACTATTTCTTGGTGCACACCCCACCATCTTGCAGTTGTTTCCTTGATTTCTATATCCAGAGCTAAGAGCCTATGATTTTCTAACACTTCATATCCGTATCTTGTTATGAATTATTCTAACTCATTAACCCCATGAAAGTTGGGAGGTTCTCTTATCTTTGTAACTACCCATCTTACTACGTGGTCTATTCTTGTGCACCTTCTTATGCAGACTTCATGCAATATATGTTGCCAATTCTCCAACCTTGTATCTGAGTCTAACACACATGACATGATACTTCTCCAACTAATTACCCCATCTGCAGTTGGATTCACATAATCGTCTTCTCCCTCGGTGGTTCTCTATAACTGGTTAATTTCCTCCAGGTCTAAACAAGTGGGTTCTACAAACCTTTCTCCTTCTGATGGATCTAATGGCGCAATGAATCTATACTCTTATGAATCAAATTCCATCTTCCTCATCTTCAAATTGATTATGGCCTGATTATCAAAGTCCCAATCCCAAGCCAGGCAATGTCAGATAAGGTGTTGTTCCATCCACTATTTCTATCACTTCGAAATTGGCTTTAGTGCACACTCCATCCAAATCTATTTTCACACCCTTTAGCCTTACAATTGGTAGAACCTTGTGTTGATTTTCTAGTTTCAGTTGAATAGGTTAATATCCTAATGTGGTCTCTCCCATACATTTCCATGTCTTCTTGGGTAGTACATTCACTTCAGAGCCTAAATCCAGTATGATATCCCCCATGTTGAAATCTCCAATGTTGGTGTTCAGTCTAAATTCTTTTCTTGTCCTCCTCCTCGTATGAAAATGATTAACTATTTTTTTTTCTAGCTTTCCCTCTACATCTGTGCTACATATTTCTAACATAATTTGTAACACTTTAACAGATGATGGATCATTTAGTAGTTTAACAAAGGATTGCAGAAAACTTTAACAGATGATGGATCATTTAGTAGTTTAACAAAGGATTGCAGAAAATCCTTTATGGTACTTACTTGTCCTATGGGATGTGATTCATTAGTGTGATCTAGTGATGAAGGCATATCGTACGTTGGTACATCCTGAGTATGTTTTGCAGTTGATATAGATGCAATGTCTGGCCTTAAGAATTCTTGTTTGAATTTCTTGAATATCTCCTTTTTGTTCTCCACATCAAATTGCTTCTGTGGTTTGACATTCTTCTTCACCCATTGGTGTTTTTATAGATATTGTCTTATTGCGTCATATCCTATATTAGCTCCTCCATGCCTAACTATGATGACATTTCTTCCATCACCCCTCACTTCTGCAAATATCCACTGAACATTTTGATTGTTTTGATTTCTCTTTTCCTGTATCTTCCCCAATAATGTAGGACAATCTTCTATATCATGGTCTGATGCACGACAATACATACATGTCATAGGTGGGAGTGGACATTCTCTTCCATAGTTTCTTGTTTGTTGACAGTTATGGCATACCATCGGTCCTTTGCCTCTTACAAATCCTCCTTTATCTCGTCCTCCACCTCTTTTGTACTGTGGCACTTGGTTATACTACACGAGATTATACTGTGGTTGTGTGGTATTTTACTACGGTTGAACAGTGCTATATTGTTGTGGTGGAATGTTATATGGGGTTGGTACTTGGTTAAACTATGGTGCATATTTCCCTATCATCATCTCTTCTTTCACCCTATATGTGTCTAATGTTCTTTCCCTCATCAACTCCATTGTCCTGCAATCTTTGTCATCATGGCCTACTGACTTGCAAAAGTTGCAATATGAACTCTTAGGAACTGTCTGGTATTTATGCATCATTGGAAATTTATATGGATCATGCCCCTATGTATTTCAGATCTCACACCATAGTCCTCATCATGGAAAAGGGTTTGGAATTATTATTTCCATGTACTGCGCTAATGTTGGGCATTCATTCTTTTGGTGTCCTTTTGTCCTACATATGGTACACTAAACAACTTCACTTTTTCCTTTACTCTTGTTCTGGTTTAATTGAAATGTTATGTTCTTCAAGTCTTCCTTGAGCTTCTCTATTGATGGATTTGTCTTCTGATATTGGTTCTCTTCTAGTTGCAAGGTTGCCTACAAATCCTCTTCCTAGGTATGAAACTTTTGATGTCTCAAAGGGTATTTCAAGTGTGGTAGTAGTGAATTCACAAACAGATGCCTGTGTTGCATATTTTTCATGACATATTTCATCTTTCCCTTCTATCATTTGAATATATGGTCCATATCCCAAAAAGATTCTCTTATTTTATGCTTGATCTCTATCATCTCATTCATGTACTGATCCTAACAGTTAGGATTCTAGAATTCATTTATCAACAAATTTTTGATATCCACAATCGTTCTGGTTGTTTCTGGTGGATTGTTTCCAAATAAGCTCATTTACCAATCTAGTGCATAGTCTCTTAGCGTGATGGATGACTGTGCAATTTTGGTATCATCATCTATGATATGATTTTCTTCCCAGATCTTTTCACATATGAACAAGTGCTTCTCAGGGTCCTACGATGCCTCTCCCTTGAATTCTAGTAACTTGATGGTGGGATCATGTCCTATCATCTTGAATGTTGAACTACTATCTCCGCACAGTGTAGATCCTCGACTAATGCTTCCTAAACTGTCTCCCCCAATTTTTTCTCCCTGTGTATATGTAATTCCTTCTTTGTTTCTTCAATTGAAATTCAGTTGCCTAAATGGTGGTGTTCTTTCTGCTGTATTAGTCGCACATGGGTTTATGGGTTCCACACTAACACTCATATGGATAAGATTTATGCCTTTGGTTTCTTCTCTTGGACCTATTTTCTTCCTTTCATATATCACACACAGGATTTCCTCAATCTTCTCCACAAACCATAGATCTTCTACCTCTTCTTCATCACTTGCCAAGCCTTCCCCCACGTCTATGTCTCTCTTTTTATTGTTCATATTATATTGGTAGGGTATTCCACTGTGTGTTCTTCTATTTGTTTCCATGATCTGCTTGATCTGGTCTTCCTCCATTATGATTGGATCCAAGAACTTCTCCTTCTTTCCTTTATTCATTTCTTCCTCCATTTCTCCATCTCTTGTCAGTGATTCCCCCCTTCCCCCATGCACGCAAGGATGTTTAGCTATATAAGGCCATTGTCATCACACATTTGCTATACAATAACATATTAATGGAAGAATATAGGGATCTAATATGAGGTCCCTTCAAGAACTCTTTCTTTACTGCGTTGTAAGACTTCGCAGTATCTACTAAAAATTCTTTAATAAATCCTGCAAAAATGTTGTCTAACCATAAATCTACTATGCACATAAATTTATTGTCAACTTGTTGTAACTACATGATCTCCATAAGATTCCATTCTATCTATTTGATCCAATGTGTAGGGTGGCTGTATTTGAACCTCAATATCGACTCCTGTAACACATGCGGGAAATCACAGAAAAATACTTCATTCAAGTCGTTGAATATGTACTTGTCCAAATATTTGCATGGTGTTAACTTCGGGTTTTTGTTATCTTCCTGCTCAAATTACAACTCCCTTTTTTTCAACTAGATATTGATCTCTTCCTTCGTTGGGTTCCACAATATCAACATCCCCTTTTATATTCTCGTTCTTTTAATGTTTTGTCACCAGATCTGATATTTTTTACGCTTATTCAACATATCTCATTCACTCAATCCCATTATGTTCCAATTGACAATAGAACTATTTTTTGGTTATAGTTTACTCCTTCTACCCTTATTGGTCTGACCCAGGTATAGGTCCACTTGGTTTCCAACAGAACCCCACTAAAACTATCGACCCTCCTGGTAAGCCAGAAGGAAACAAAGCACACAAGATGCACTGTGTAGTCTCACTCGAGATAGTTCTTGTGGGTGGCTATAATGCTCAGGCGTTTGCATCCTGGGAAATGAGTGGGGATCTGCGAATAAACTTTGTAGTCTTCATTTATTTAATCTAGCATTCAACTTATCTTGATTAATATGTCATTATGAGTCATGCATGTAAAATATCAGATCTAACTAATTCATTCATTCATTTTTCTAACATCTAATCATCAACACCATAGGAAATCCATAGCATTCAATCACATAATGCAGGGTCTACCATGGTTCACCCCTCTTGAGCTATGTCCACAAAGATTTGATTTTTCTTTTCTTTTATTATTTTGGTTCAAAAACTACAGTGTCGCGTGCCTTATGAATCTCTATCAAAATGGGTCGCAATATTACAATGAGGTGAACTAGATCAGACCAGGCTCCTCATCCTGTGATATAGCCCTCAATATCTACCTTAGTTCCTCTCCTTAGATCAACAACTTACAAAAATAGATCAGAATAAAAGTATGATAACAATAAAAAAAAAACATGGCATCCAACTCTGAACCTCAGAACCTCGACCTAGAGCACCTAGGTAACTATGTATACATGTTTTTGGCTTACTAGCCATTAGATATTCTTACCAAAACCTAAACCCTAGCATGGTTAGGTCTTCTTGTATGCATGCCTCACATGCTTTCCTCCTATGCATGCATGTTTACCTTGCGCGTGCTACTTTTCCTGCCAGTTGTCTTCTACTTTATTCTCCAAAATTATCCTTTATACCCAAATGGGCCTGCACCCAAAACTATCCCATGGCTTATAAATATGTGTATTCTTGGTTAGGTGGCATTGTGGGTACATGTGGACATGTTTTGATTCTCATCTTTATAAATTCCAATGACTTAGTCTTCCATAATGCCCACTAATTTTATGGATGGATATTAATACGTGAAGAGAGTTCACATGGAAACTACTTCTAGATTTGGGTTCTATTATTCACCTATAAAGGAGACCATGGATATGCATTCAACGAGAAAGAGAGAATAAAGTTATATTGTTGGAATTCCACTAAAGAGTTAAGGAAACACTTTTTCCACTCAAACATTCCTCAATATTTTCTCACTCTCTTTGCATTTTCTTGTGGCCAACCACAAGGGAGCTTGATTACATTCCCAAGAGAGTTGGAGATTGAGTTTGCAGGGAAGAAAAGGACCCTCCCAAGGATATTTTGGATCCCACCTTACCGCAAAAACTCTTCCTAGGTGTTTATTGTAAATTTTATGCCTTTCCATTGGTGAAATAAAGCATTTCTTATTTTTACCCAAATCATTTTGCTGAAATTTCATTTAGCGTAATAAATTCATAATTTAGATCTTGTTTTCTTTTTTCCCATGATTTATTATAGTTGGGGTTTTGTTGCATTGGTGAGAAAAACCCTTGATGTAACAAGCCTTGTAAGTTAAACAAAATAAAAATGTTAGTTGTGGGACAAGCACAAGAGTATCATAACATCAAGAAAGCATAGATGAAATTATATTACAAGTTTAACCACAAAAATGGCATTTTTGATCTGGATTGGAGCATTATCTAATTTGTCATCTATCTTAGTATTTTACAAGCAAAAAAATTGGAGGAATTGGCTTGCAAGGCCCATTTTAGTGGTAGGTCCCATTTTGGAAATTTGGTGATTCATATTCAATCATCATATAACCTATCATCTATCTTGGTACTTTTTAGGTGGAAAAAATAGAGGAAACATCTTCCAAGGCCATCTTAGTGGCAGGTCGTAGTTTGGAAAATTGGGGTGTTTGGAACCTTCTAAAGCCATTTTGAGGCATTACACAGAAATTTTAGGGGTTATATTGTCCAGAACTTGTCCCACACCCTTAATATTTTTCTACACTCCAATCCCTTTCCAACAACGCAAACAACACCTCAATCAAAGCTCATATGCAAAAGTTATGCCTCCTGGAAGTTGACCTACCTTATTGACCACCATGGTACGAGTGGATGTCACGTCAGCCCTGATTACTCAAACAGGTGGGGATAGCCATGTATGTATTTTCAATAAATTCTAGAAGGTCCAAAAATTATCACTAATTAATGGTTAAGGAATTCAAAACCCTAACCCTAGATGCTTATCGAGATATGTCAAATACTAGGAAGGTAGGAGGATAATAGGGGTTCCATTCTTTTATATTGCATTTGTTGCATAGTCGAGTAGAGAATCTAGTAGTGGTATTTTGATAGCATAATAGAGGAGGAGATATTATGTAGCATCCATATAGGCCATAGTGTCAAAGACAAATCCATAGTGAGTGCCTCTTTCTTGGTATTTTCATTTCCATAACTGAAGAAAAGAGAGATGAGCATAGGCCTCACCTTCTAGCTAGGTTTTCTCCCATATTGGGTTTCCCAACATATATCTTGTGTTTATTTTTGTGTGTATGGTGTGTTCTTTTTCTTATTTCCTTCGTTTTTGTAATTCATTTATTTCATAAATTCAAGCAAATCTAATAATTACTAATTTGGGATATAAGGAAATAAAGTGCAAAAATATAATATTGCATAATACTAGTTTAATATATGTTGTGATAAACTACTCTAGTGGAATATCCAAGGAATTTTACATACCTCTTGGGGTTTGGGACATTTTGAAGCATTAAACGACATTTTTGGGGGTAAATAATTTGTGTGCATAGATTTCATCCCCTTGATGTTGTTATACAGGCCAATAGATTTCCAACGATGTAAAAATCACACCAATTAGAGATCATATGTGGAAGGTATTCCTCTCACAATTTGATCTACTTTGTCGAACACCATGGTATGAGTGGATTCCACATCAACACCCATTACTCACACATGAGGGGCTAGATGCATGTGGACTTTCAAGAATATTAAATAAGGTCCAAAACTTTATCACTAATTGAGGGTTGAGGGTGCAAAAATACCTAACCCTAGATGAATATCTAGATATGTTAAATACTGGGCCACTAGGAGGAGAAATGTTTCCATTCTTTAGCATTGTACTTTTTCATCGTTGAGTAGAGCATATAAGAGTGGAATATTGATAGAATAATAGAGGTAGGATATTTTGTAGCATCCATTCATGCCATAGTGTCAAAGGAAACTCCATAGTGAGTGCCCCTTTCTTTGTACATGCCATAGTGTCAAAGGAAACTCCATAGTGAGTGCCCCTTTCTTTGTAATTTATTTTTCATAACTAAATAAATGAGAGTAGAGCATAGGCCTCGCCTTCTAGATAGGTTTTATGTCATATCAAGTTTCCCAGGTTACATCTTGTGTCATTTTTGTGGATGGTGTCTTCATTTGCCTCTTATTTCATTTTTGTATTTGATTTATTTTCATAAATTCAAGCACTATGCTAGTAGTAATTAATCTATGATACAAGGAAATAAATTGCAAAATCTAATATTTCATAATATTACAAGATATATTATGATGAATTGTTCCATTGGAATATCCATAGTATTTTATAGATCATATTGGTATCAGAGTGGTTTTCTTTGGGTTATTTGTGGAAATTTGCATGATCTAGGAATTGGCTTAAGAAGGAGTTCACAAAACCCTATCCATGGAAGGTGATTATATTAATAACAATCCTTAGAATGCATTGGAAGAGAGCTTGCTTAGGCTAGAATAAAAACTTGTTGATTTCTCTCACAAAATGAATCTCCCCATGGAAACTCTAGAAAAAAAGTTCAAACCTTTCAGAGAGGTAGTTGACTCTAACTCAGAAGTTGGGTTTGATGAGAAATTAGGAGATAGTGAAGACCCATAAAACAATCCAAGGAAAGAGCCCGAGAAAGAGAAAGAAAGGTCTAGTTCCATCACTCCTTCACAACCTCTATTTAAAATGGAAGCGAAAGTGGACATCAAACCCTTCCAAGGTGATATTGATGTTATTAATTTTAATCATCAGTTGCAATATTTAGAAGGGTATTTCAATGTCCATAATATATATGAATAGTAAAAAAAATCATTTTCCCAACTAAAACTAGAGGACCATGCACTAACCTGGTGGGAAATCTACACATAAACACTTAGGAAAGAGGGTGATCCACTAGTAACTAAGTGAGAGTATTTTAAATCCCTCATCATTTCCTAGTTCTACCCTACTGGTTATGTAGAGGACCAATGGATCCATTGGCATCACTTCATGAAGAGGAAAGGGTAGGGTGTACAAGAGAACACCACTAAATTTAGGAAGATGATGATCATGTTGGGTATATCTCCCAAGAACCCAGATTTACTCCTCAAGTATATGGGGGGTCTACATAGTCATTTTCAAAAGCAAGTGATTCTCTTCAAACCCGGGACCATTGGTGAGGCATGTGTGTTAGCACAATACCTAGAGAGGATAGGCCATAAGAAAGGATATCCAAGTTGTTCTAAATAGAAATACCACTAAGATGATTCCAATGAGGGGAAGAGGAAGTGGAAAGGAAAGGAAAAGAAGACAACAACCACTACACATGAGTGCAAGGATCCAAATGACCACTACAAACATTGCAATATTGATGGTCACACCTAATGCAAGTGTTGGAAATACATCTAGAGTTGAATCTAAATAAATATAAGAAGGATGCCCAGAAGAAGAACATGTTAGTCAAGGATTTGGGAAAGTAGGAAGAGAGTAGATTAAATGTGGATGAGAATATTGTATACACTTTGGTTTAGAAGGAGGTGAATTTCAATATCATTTATCACATTTAGGAAGATAAGGACATGACTTAACTCTTGAATATTAATATCTAGGTCAAAAAGACCAAGGTAGATGCTCTATTTGATTCTAGCTCATAGACCAACCTCATAGAAGATGACAGGCTTGGGTTGGAGGTTCATAATCATCCAAGTCGATATCCATTGGGATGGGTGAATAAGGATTCATATGTCAAGGTTGCTAAATAGTGTAAGATAATTTTTTCTATAAGTGTATATTTTATCGATGAAGTGAAATTAGATGTAGTATGTAATATTATGATTTTACTCCTTGAAATATTATTAATTAAAATTGTTCAATACTTTGCATGGATATTTTATTTTTGTTGTAATAAAACGATGAGGTAGATATACCATGGTGCCATGAATATTGTAAATATTTTATTTTTGCAACTAACAAAAAAAAATGACCAAGGTCGACAGAGAATGAGTTCCTAAAGGGGATATGATACCACAAGAGGGGGAAGGTGAGGTGGTCTAGCAGGTTATGAATAAAAATATATATCTTATGTTACATTTAACCTTCACTTATTTCAAAATATGAGTTTGTAAAGTTAAAATAGGTTAAGAGGAGTAGAGGAAACAAATCCATCATTATATGTCATCACTTCCTAAAAAATAGAAAGATGTCTCCTCTACATTCTTGGAACTAAGAATGAGTTGAATTGAAATTTTCTTGCTATCATTCAAAAATTTTGAATGGGAATGTAGAGGCTATTAGAAAGATAAAAAGGAGGAACCTTTAGAGACACTTCACGGCATAAAAACAAATTTATTTTAATATAGAACAAAACAACCATGAAAATGAACCATTAGACCTAGTAAAAGAGCCAAGAAACCGAAGGAATTCTAAAGAAGTTTTGATATATCATTATGGAACTTTTTATGCATACATTGAAGAGCATTGTAGGGAGGAATTTCTAAGGAACTAAGTAGTAGAGAATGGCGTATTGCTTGTATTGTGTGGGGTAGGTAATGTGGGTGCCTAAGAGCTATTCTATCTTCAAGAAAACTTAGTGGTGGAATTTACTTGGTCATGATCTATTTAGTCTGAAATTAGAACCTTATTTTCCTACTTTGCCCTGATGGTATCATATCCCAGCTAGGGGGTGGTTTCCACAATGAACTACCTATGGTTGGGTGGGAATCTCCAAATCTCAACAAGTTGCTTGGTCTACAAAATTCAAAAGATAAGTTCATTTGTATTTTTTGGTAATTCTTTATATGTTTTGTTTACAAAATGCTTCACATTACTAAGAAAATGCTAGGTATTACATTAAAAATAAAACAAAATACTTGGATCTAGACTTATCATGCTTAAACTATTCCCATGTTTGTTCATGTGACTATATGATTTTAACTAGAATCAAATTAATTTGAAGAATTTAGCCAAACTTCTGTAATGTATGCATTTATGTAGGTTTTATCTATAAGGAATCGAACTCTACTGTAGATCATATACTTTATCATTTGAAACCATAATTATGTTAAGAAAAAGAGGTAGATAGAATATATATGGCACCTAAAAGTGATAATGGAATAAATTATAGCTCTCGATCCACTATTTAATTTTAAGTTTGTCAACTTGTTCTTCGAATTGTGTTCATGTCAATTCTATTTCTTAACCTAGGCTATGATTCAAAGGTCATTCTATACAAAACATCTCGGCTTTACCTAATCTTTGATGCGAATTCTATTTTTATAAACCTATATTGGAAATGCATTGGGTCTAAAGTCCACAATCAGGTATATCTGAGGATTTCAAAACCGCCTTATTTAGAAGTCATGTCTCAATTATTGATCATCAATAAGTAAAAAAAATTCAAGACAATGTTCTCAATGTATAAGATCATAAAGGTGTTCTTGATTCCTTAACTTGCTAATAGCGATACTCTAAACATCTATACTCGTGTCAATCTAAACATCTATACTCGTGTCAATGGGCGACAAGAGAAGACGAGCCATTAGGATATACAAGTTATTTCGTTGGATATAAGTCTATGTTGACTTATTTCCTAAATGAACTTATCTGTTGGTGTTAAAGATGAACCCAACAAGTTGAGCGAACCCAACAAGTTGAGTTCCTAAAAATAATTTAGGCCATGTTTATTTTTTTATCCACTATTCCTTCTCATGGATTGAGTATAGTATGTACCCATTGCTCCATTTATTTGATTAGAAGTTACATAAGCTACATTTGAGATTATTGATCATGCCATCTTTGAATGTGTACTTCCAGGAGTGTTGTTCATTGAATGTCATTGAGGGTCCATGAGAAGTGAGTTTATAACCCTTGGTTGGTATGTGTTAGTGATAGTAGAAATTGATTATCTTAAGAATTTTCTTAGAATTATGATTTGGTCCAATTCTTTTTATTGTAGTGATATTAGAAATTGATTATTTCAAGAATTTCTTAGAATTATGATTTAATCCAATTCTTGATCTTGTAGTTGAAAAGTGAGACTTGGCTCAGGGCATTGCAATGTTGGCCCTATTCCTTCTATTATTTTGAGGATGTAAAGAGGTTACTTCAAGAAGCAAAGTTTCCTTGGGATGAAAGTCAACATTTAAGATGGGCCAACATTAAATATGATTTAGAAAGGAAACATCCTTTAGTGTATAGATTACTGAAAGTACCTTTTGAGGCTAAGATCACTATGCCTAAAGATGATTGATATTTTCATCTCTACTCAAATAAAAAAAATTGGCGCATTGATATTTTGAGTAAATGCATCATTGCATGATCAAATGTTAAATGTTCATTTTGGTTCTTTTGTTGATTTATGAATTATTGTTGAGTAAATGCATCATTGCATGATCAAATGTTAAATGTTCATTTTGGTTCTTTTGTTGATTTATGAATTATTGTATACTAGTTTAGTCCCATTGGGATTTTCGAAGAGAGGAATGGAAGAATTGTGAAAGTAGAGCTTCTAACATCCATATCATGTGAAAATTTATCTCATTACTTTTCAGTGTTATTTTTATTTTTGGTATTTACTATTTAATACAAAATGGAGAACACATTTGTTTTAAAATGAACATTCACATGATGTGTGTTTGTTAATTTAATTAGAAGTTTTCACAATGATCAACATATATGTAACCATGTTATAATTAATTTAAAATTTATCTAATATTTTGGATGGAATTACACACATTAGTATCTAGAGGAAAGAATTATTATTTGAATTTAAGTTTCCATGTTTTGATTTTCACCTCTATTGTATTAATTTCTTCTTTTAGTTAGTAATTTTTTTCTTCATTCTCCAACATGAATGTGGGGTTCAATAAAATATTAAAACAAATATCAGTGATTATATGTCAAATTTAAAAAAAAATATTGGTTATTGTTTACTATTTCGACTCTCTTTATAATTTTAATGATGTCAACATTATGTCATTCAAACCTAACACTTTACCTTGTCTTTTATTCATAAATATTCATAAATACAGAAAGAGAGAGAGTATGTGACATCATGGAAGAATCACCACAAATGCATGAATATTAGATTAATGAAAGGAGATATGTGGAGACTTTTCTAGATATGGTAGAGACTATGAGAAGTTTTAGGGTGGAACTCCAAAGTTGCAGAGAATATAATGAAAATTTTATTAAATCTCAAGAGGAACGTAATGAATTGAATGTTGATTTATTACAAAGTTTAACTGATATTTAGAAGAACATGCATCAAGGACAGATACCAAGTAACATTGGTAAAAGTCCTTCAAGGAAGAGGTCTGATAGTATTAAGACGTGTGTCTCCATTGATGATACTTATACAACATCAAATTCTTTAAGACAAATTACAACTTCCTCTAATTATTACATTAGCAACGGATCAAAACCATCTTCTAGATATAAGAAGAAGAAATTTACCAAAGACTCCTTACAAGGGGGTTCTGGAAGATAAAACCACCCACCTTTAATGGTGAGGTGAATTTTTAGTGAGGAGTTTGAGGCATGGTTTCTTGGAATGAATAAGTATTTCTAGGTGCATGATTACTTTGGAAACATGGAGGCTAGAGTGGCCATTTACAACATGAACGGTTGAGAATCCATTTGGTGGGAAGATCTCAAAAATACAAATAAGATCGATGGAAGGAAAATCCCTTGGGAGCAATTTAAAAAGTATTTTCATCAGAAGTATCTATCAAAGAGGTAAGATGATGGAAAAATTAAGGAATTTCATGAAATGAAATTGGGTCAATCAACCATGGATGACTAAGCAAGTAAAGTTTTGGAACTACTAAGGTATGTTCCATATATCAAAGATGAGAAACAAAAAGTCAACACTTCTTTAGTGGGTTGCCTAAATCTTATGAGGATATGATTGAATTTGCTAAGCCTAAGACTCTTGATGATCAATAATAAAGGATAAGTATTATTATGAACAAAGAAAAAATAAACCTAAATTCTACAAAATTTAGAAGGAAAACAAAAAAGAGATTTTTTAGAAAAGGAAGAAAGGATTTGAACCTTAGAAATATAAGAATCAATCAAGAAGTCTTAAGACAAGCTATATGGTACAAAGTAGCTTCCAGCAAAACTTTCCATCTAATAATGGAAATAAACCAACAGAGTTAATTGCACACAAGCCAAGGGAGATTTGGAAAGGGCCTTTTAGGTGTTGGGGATGTGGAGAAGAGAATTTTCATAGGGACTTCCCTCATAAGTACAAAACCACTGAGACCACCTACAATATACAAGAAGCTGCAAATATTGAATGACATAACAAACACTATTCCTAAAATATATGTTGCAATCAAGGAATGACAAGAAAACCACCAATCTTAAGTGGTTTATCTAGGTTGGATCCTTGTATTATTTTTCATCTATCTCAATGCTTTTAGAGAGGAAACAATTGGAGGAATCAGCTTGCAGGATCATTTTAGTGGCAGGTCCCAGTTTGGAAAATAGGGGTCTGGAACCTTTTGAAGCCATTTTGAGGCATTAAATTACTTTTTTTAGGGCATTGGTGTCCAAAACTTAATAAAACCTCCTTGAAAATGTTCTACACTCTAGTACCTTTCCAATGGTGAAAACCATGCATCAATCAAAGCTCGTATGTAAATGTTATGTCTCCTGCAAGTTGACCTACCGTGTTGACCACCATGGTATGAGAAGATGCCACGTTATCCCTAGTTACTCATGGATATGAGGTTATCCATGTGATGCATTTCAAGAAGATACTAGAAGGTCCAAAACTCTGTCACAATTGAGGGTTGATGAAGTTAAAAACCTCCCCTATATGGCTATCGAGCTATGTTAAATACTGGGCCACTAGGAGGAGAAAGACTTCCACTCTTTTGAATTGTATCTTGTTCCATAGCCAAGAAAAACATTTGAGAGTGCCATTATGTGACCATAGCAGAGAATAAGAGATCCTTTAGTACCCGTACAAGCCACGGGTCAAAGTCAACTCCACAGAGAGTGCCTCTTTCTTTGTACTTGCATCATTTCTATACCAGAGAAAATGCCTCTTTCTTTGTACTTGCATCATTTCTATACCAGAGAAAAGAGAACAGAGTAACCTAACCTTCTAGCTGGGTTTTCTCCCGTATTGTGTTTCTCGGGTCATATCTTGTGTTTATTTTTGGATGGTGTGATTTTCTTTTATTGTCATATATTTTTCCTCATTTTATCTATTTCATGCATAAGCAGAAAAATCAATAACTAAAAATTCTAGAAATCTAAAAGAAAAATAACCTTAATAATAAAGATTTCAGTTATTTATAGGATATGTTGTGATGAAATATTCCAATGGAATATCCACGACATTTAATAGATCATATTGGTATCAGAGTGGGTTTTTATTTTGGGTATTTGTGGAAATTTTCAAGACCTAGGAATCGACTTAAGAAGAAGTTGCAGAAACCCTAACCATGGCAGATGAGTACGTTCATAACCCTCAAGATCCAATAGAAGAGATATTTGAGAGGTTGGAAGAACATGTTTCCAACATCGATCGCAATATGAACCTCCTCATGGAAGATCTAGCAAGCAAGCTCAGACCATTTGGAAATGATGGAGGATCTAACTTAGAGAACAATTCAAAGGGGAAATCGAAATATCAAGAAGACTTGGGAATGGTGTCATGGAAAGAATCCAAGAAAGAGTTGTCAAGTTCAAGTGCCATGAACTCTTCATAGTACCTATTCAATATGGAAGTGAAAGTGGAAATAAATCCATACCAAGGTTAGATCGATGCATTAAAATTGAATCATTGGTTGCAACAACTAGAATTTTATTTTAGTGTATTTCATATAGATGAAGAGAAGGAGATTTCATTTGCTACATTTAAGTTAGAAGGACATACATTAACCTAGTGGGAAATCCATACATAAACACTAAGGATGGAGGGTGATCCACTATTGTCTAGGTAGGAGGATTTCAAAACCCTCATAAAGTCCCAATTCTACCCTATCAGGTATGTAGAGGATTAATGGATATGGTGGCATTACTTTAGGCATAGGTAGGGGAACAATGTATAGGAGTACACCATTGAGTTCAAAAATATGGACGTCATTTTGGGTATCTCTCCCAAGAACCTATATGTACTGCTCAAGTATCTGGGGGTTTTACAAAGTCTTCTACGAAAGCAAGTGATTCTATTCATGTGAAGGACAATGGATGAGTCATGTGTATGAGCACAATATCTAGAAAACATAGGCCAAAAGAAGGGGAAACAAAGTGGTTCGAAGTAGAAAGAACACCAGGAAGATTCCAAAGAGGGAATGAAGAAGTGGAAGGGGGAAAAGATAATAATACAATAGCCATTTCACATCAATGCAAAGATCCCAACAACCATTGCAATCATTGTAACATTTATGTCCAGACCAAGGGAAAATGTTGGAAACTGCATCTAGAACCGAACCCAAAGAACCAAAATAAGGATAGAAAGAAAAAATAATTTTATCCATAGATTCAAGAAATCAAGTTGAAAGCAGCTCGGATGTGGATAAAATATTCTTTTAACATTTATGCAGAAGGAGGTGAATATGTGTATCCTTCATCACCGGGAAGAGAATGACATGACCAAGCTCTTCCACATCAAGATTCATGTCAAGAAGACCAATATAGATGCTTTGTTTAAATCTGGTTCATAGGATAATATCATATCAACAGATCTGGTCGAAAAAAAATTAATAGAGGTTCAAGATCATCATAGCCCCTATCCATTGGGGTGGGTAAACAAGGACACATAGATAAAGGTAACGAAATAGTGTAGGATTAAATTTTATATAATTTTTTATTTTATTGATGAAGTGGAATTGGATGTAGTACCCCTTGATGTATTTCAAGCAGTGTTTGGAATCCCTTACATGTATACGAGAGATGCAATATTCATGCGAAGATCCAACTAGTACTGATTGATCAAGGATGGGAATTCCTACATAATCAACATGCATAAAGTAAAGTCAAAGATCTCATTGGTAAGTGCCAACCAAGCCAAGAACTTGATTAGTTATTGTAAGAAATATGTTTTTATTTTCTTAATAGAAAATGAGTATGATGATGAGTCAATGAAATGAGCATCCATGAAGGAATGTACTAAGGAGAATAAACATCAGTTGGAGGAGTTTATATAGGAATACAAAGGAGTGTTCAAGGATCCTAAAGGGATACCACCCAAGAGGGATGTAGAGCATGAAATGTAATTATTGATAGACTCCCCATTGCCGAATATTGGGTTGTATAGACAGTCTTTTCTAGGAGCGAATGAAGTGAAGAAGTATTTTCAATAGTTGTTGGATCAAGGTGTGATTATAACAAGTACATCACCTTGTGGTTCACCCATAGTAATTGTTCCCAAGAAGGATGGGACTTGGATAATGTGTATCTATTATAGGAAATTAAACAAGATTACACTGAATAATTGGCACCCTTTGCCAAGGATCAATGATCTGTTGGACCAACTACAACATGCCAAGTACTTCACTAAATTGGATTTGAAATAAAGATATCACCAGGTACAAGACAAAGAAGAAGATACCTAGAAGACCTCCTTCAAGACAAAGAATTGTTTGTATGAGTGGTTGGTTATGTCATTCAACTTATGCAATGCACAAGCTACATTCATGAGACTAATGAATCATGTTTTACGCCCTTATGATCCAGGGATGATTTTAGGGGCTAAATTTCGCTCATGGGCTAATTTTCCATGGTTTTTCCAAAAATGTGGTTCGCAATTTTAAAAATGATTCGCCCAAATTCTATAGGATAAAATTATTTTACCTTATAAATAGCCAAAATTTTATAAAATCTATACAAAATACTTATAAATTTGAATATTTTTACAAAAATATCGCCAAACATTTATAGTTGACATATGAAGGATTAGTAAGATTTGCCAAGGTTTCTACATTTTAAAATAACTTTCCATCCTTAAAATCAT
>CBVK0103889395.1:0-11872 GCA_900067695.1 Picea abies | reverse complement strand
AAATATCGCTTATATTTATGTAAGAACTCCCAACTCAAACAAAAGGTACTCTTGGAATTGCACACCTCTCCAGTAAGAGGGCACTTAGGATTTTTGAAAACTTACCATAGGGTCAAGAAGGAATTTTTTTGGGATGGCCTTAAAACTGATGTTCAAAGGCTTGTGGCAGAATGTTTGGTTTGCCAACAAAATAAGGTGGGAACAATTAATACCCCAGGTTTTTTACAACCATTAGCCATCCCAAGTCAGCGCTAGGAGGAGGTTTCCATGGATTTCATCACAGGGCTACCGAAGTCTAAAGGAAAGAGTGTCATCATGGTCATTGTTGATAGACTGACCAAGTACACACACTTTTGTGCACTCTCTCATCCTTTCAAAACCAGTACAATTACCACCGCATTCATGAATACAATTCAAAAGCTACATGGGATCCCAAAGATTATTGTAAGTGACAGAGATCCCATCTTCACTGGACATTTTTGGACATAATTATTTTTTTGTTTGGGTACTCAATTGGCTCATAGCTCATCTTATTATCCTCAATTTGATGGGCAAACCAAGATAGTGAACAAATGTTTAGAAGACTACCTTCGTTGCTTTGTCTCCGATAAACAAACACAATGGTTCAAATGGTTACCCTTGGCATAATGGTGGTATAACACTTCCTTTCATACTGGAACAAAAATGACACCATTTATGACACTCTATGGATACCACCCACCTTCCATCACTTCTTCTCTAAAAGAAAAATCTAAGGTTCAAGTAGTGGAAGTTCACATCGAGCATCAACAACAAGTTCTCCAACTCTTAAAGGACAACTTGACAATGCCACAAAATCGCATGAAACAACAAGCATATCAACATCGTAGTGAAAGAAGTTTTGAAGTAGGGGATTGGGTATTTTTAAGACTGCAACCATACAAACATATGCCCCTCGAGCAAGCTAAAAAGGATAATAAAGTATCACCAAAGTATTATGTCCCTTATAAGGTGTTGCTAAAGATTGTTACCATGGCATACAAATTGGAGTTGCCTGCATCTTCATGAGTACACCCAGTTTTCCATGTTTCATGCTTGAAGAAGGTTATAGGTGACAAGATCCCAATTCAAAATATATTGCCAGAACTTAACGAGGAAGGAAAAATCATATTGGAGCCTGAAGATATCATTAACACAAGAATTCGCCAGTTGAGGAATAGATCCATTTTAGAGTATCTCATTAAGTGGAGGAAACTACCTGCTGAAGATTCCACTTGGGAAGATGAGTCTTTTATACAAAAGCATCCAGGATTACTCAAGTGTTGCGAACAACACTTGTCTGAAGGGGAGGGGCATGCTAAGCCGTAAATAGTGGCACATTACCCCTTAATTGGGGCATATTACATTAATATTGTTATTTTATTTATGTCGGTCCATTAGTTGTAATTGTACCTCCTAGTCTCCTATATATACCAAGGAGACCTTTTCATTTGGAATCATCTTGTATTTGAAAATTTATGTGGTGTATAAGGAGGTTGCCCCCTTGAAGAGGCTTATTATATGAAATTCTCTCTTTGTTGAGGCGTTGAGTACTTATTTTGAGGTTTTTTTTATGCTATTTTGATATTTGATTCTTAACAACTATCCCAAGGAAGACCAAAAGACCATCTCCCCTCGCTCTCTAGAGCAAGACCACCATGAGAGGGTAGGTGGCCTCTCACCCAACTAGTCTTTTAAATGATGGTTTTTTTGAACTCTTAGGCTGCTTTTACTTTACTATGCAAAATCATAGCACCAGGATAGTTAGACTTTCAAATTGCCTTGATAGATGTAAAATTTTGGTTTTATTCCAGAACCTAGTACAAGAAATATGGACAGATAGTTTGCTACACTATTGTTGGTTTGGTTTCCCTAGTCAGTGGTAGATGTACATATTTATTCTCAACTTTTGCTAAATATAATTTCTTGCTTGGTTTGTTGACCAAAAAAACTTTATGTAATGTTATATTAATATTATTAATATATATAAACACCACAATAGTTACAAGTCTCGATAATGATGAACCAAAATTTTTATTAGTTTGAAATCAGATCAACATGAATGCTATATTGGAGCAAAGACCCAGATTGAGATCAAAACCAACCCAGAATAGAATCTTTGGCCCATCGTATGAACCAAAATTTTTATTAGTTTGAAATTGGATCAACATGATTGCTATATTAGGGAAAAGACCCAGATTGAGATAAAAACCAACCCATAATATAATCTTTGGCCCATCGTATGAACCAAAATTTTTATTAGTTTGAAATCGGATCAACATGAACGCTATACTGGGGCAAAGACCCAAATTGAGATCAAAACCAACCCATAATAGAATCTTTGGCCCATCGACTGAATAATGAGTTAAAAGATTTAGATAAAATTGGGAGAGCTTTATTTACAAAGGAGTTTTCAATGTTAAAATAATGTATCTTGGAGCACCAACGAATAATTAATTGTTACCAATTTATTGCTATAACGACGTAATCCCAGACCACTGTCATCAAGAGATATCTCCATTAATAAACTAAGGCCTCCACCTTTGAACATCAACTGGAATAAAACAATGTCGAAGACAATGGAAACTCATGTAATACGATATAACATTGTTGCCACATTTTCCATTTAAGAAATCTAAACTCCAATTTCTGTCAAAAGACCTTCTAACTTGTTAAATTAACCCAATTGGCAACCTGCTAAATCAACCATGAGGTTCAAAGCATCGCCAAACATTAAAATGTAATATAATTGAATTTGAATGGATGAAATGTTGGAATTGTGGTGTTGGTATGTTGTGGGAACATGGTTTAGAGTGGTCGCCCAATAGTAGAAACGCTCTTAGAAAGCTCCATCGTCTCCCTACAATTTTGGGAAGTTTCATACTTGCTCCAAAGCTCTCAAGAGTGAGGAAACGTTGGGTACATGCTATCCAAACCTTCGAATTGGTATCTGTGCAACAATGGTATATAGAGGGATCAAATTTGTGAGGTGTAATTTTTTCTTCAAATTTTAATATAGTTACAAATGTTTACACTTCTAGGGGAGGCATGAATGAGGGGATTCTTTTTTATCGTAACAAAAATATAGAAGAAGAATATGCATGGGACTGGAAATGGCCTCTAACAATGAAGTGGAAGCCTTGGTAGCCTTCCAAGAAATGCACCTTGTCAAAAACAAAGGGATTCACAAAGGTTTGATAGTAGGGGATTCAATGGTAATTACAAAGAGCTTTAGCAACGAAGAAAGTTCCTCGTCACTTGGGATTTGCATTGAAAATCCGAAGGACTCTTGACATTGCAATTGATATTATACATCGAGGTTTGCATGGTTAATGGAGCATTAGTATTAAGAGGGGGATGCATCATTCTCAAAGCTATCCCATGATAAATTCAATCAATTAGATGATGGGTTGCATGGAGAACAAGTGCAAGGTAACAAGAGCGGGACTGGGTGGATCATTAAATCCCACGTCAACTCGTAATAATGTAACACCAATGGGGAATGTAATATGTATTATGAGAAAAACTTAGTTCTTTGTGTGTGGGTTTTATCTTGAGGTTAGACTTCTAGTTTTGTTTGCAAGAGGATCGGGGCTTAACGCTGTGTGTGTAAGGAGGAAATTGGCTAAGAGGTTCATCCCTCGACTTTGGGCTTCAGTGCTGCTATTTACTCACCTTATCTAGTGTTCTCTGTTTAGAGGTGCTCTTTGTCCATCTCTTCTATGCAGCAGAGAAGGTTGGTGGGAGTTGTGCACTTTACTATTACCCTCCCTTCTTGTTTTGGTGCATTGTCACTGCCTTAGACTTTGTTGCTCCCTTTGTGAATTAGGTGAAGTTAAATGAGGAATGAAAACGTGCTACAGGGTTACAATGGAAATGAATGAGCTCATGGAAGACACAACAAAGAAATGCACTAGATGGGAAGAAGAATGGTTGGATACGTGGCAAATAGAGGGTAGGGAAAGAGCTCAAGGTATCATGGAGATGAGGGCATTTATGTACTCTCAGGGCTAAAAGCAATATGTGCTGGAAGAAGCAATGAAATCCATGACAAAGTGAGTTGATATGGTGGTCGAACATTTAGGAACGAAAATGAGTTCATCCAAGGTTGCACAGGTCAAAGCAGAGATTGGAAATGAATATGCCTCTCTAAAACAATTGGAGCAAAAAAAAGGAAATGACCATGGAACTTGGAATGCATAGAGGCACTGGTAGAAGAAGGCCCCTAGGGCTAATACTTTTAATTATTTGTCTCTCAGTTTAAGTATGTATTGTCAAAGAAGGCCTCATGGCCAATACTTTTAATAATTTGCCTCTAAGTTTAAACATGTATTGTCGTGTTATTTTCTTGCTAAACCATTTTTTTGCAAGGGAGTATTCATGCCAATATAGAAGTAATAACATAAACGATTATAGAAGTAACAACATAAACGATTGAAATAATAACATAAAGGATTGTATGGTCTGATTTTTAAATACAATTATAATCATTTCTACGAAAAAAATTACACATTTATAATAGTGTTTAATGAATTTTAATTAATATAAATTTAAAGTAAATTAAATCTTTTAATGATAAAAAATTAAGAAGTACAAGACGATATATATATCAAGGGTTGGATAAATCAAAGATTTAGAAGCATATTGCCTCATGATATGTATAAAGGACTGGGAAGCTTGAGTGAGGTCAAGCTAGAAAACGTAATGATACTCTGCACGACTTAAATTTTCGTATACTGTCTTGGATATGAACCAAATTTTGTTGTGGGTATTCCGAAAGTCTAAACAAAGACAAAAGTTTGAGCTCATATTGGGATAAGACATCATTTGAAATTCGAAGCAACACTACGAGCGCAAGCGATGGCTGCTCAAATGCTTTCCACGGCAACATCGTTTTCTGCCAAATCCTTTACCCGATCTTCGCAGCTCGAGCCTCCTAATTTGTCCCCATCCGCAATTAAATCTGATGCCATTGCTACATTATGCAGTTCACATCCTCTAAACAGATCTTTTCAGTTCAAACCAGAGACCTCAAAATCGTTTGCGAGGACTTGGGGTTTCAAATGTACCAGGCAGCCATTACTCCATCCTCTACGGTCTCGGCGAGGTCACCAGCCTGTACTCATGATGCTTCCCACAGCGTAAGTAATGCCTCTCTTTTCATTTTATTTTCATCACTTGAATAATCAATGTACTGCAGCTATACCAATGTTAAATCAGTTTGAAGTTCGCGTTTGTATTTTTGTTTTTGTGCAGAAACCCAGAACGGGCCTCCTCTGGCAAACTTCCCAAGTGAGTCACTATTTATTTTTCTTCTCTTTTCTGATTTCTTGCACTCCCGAGTCGTCTTCAGAATGGATTTCTATAGTTTTAATGTGAAATTTTCTCAAGCTAGTTCAAATGTGAAATTTTCTCGAGCACTAGGGCATTGGATGTTTGAAACCCTTTTACAAGTAACTATTCACCCCACCCGGGCATTGGATGTTTGAAACCCTTTTACAAGTAACTATTCACCCCACCCTCCTGACATTAAGAGTGATCAAGAGTAAGCTATTTATCGTGACTCACAGCGTTAACAACAATGGGTTCACAAAGAGCAAAACATGTCACAAGCGGGATTTGAACCCACATGACTCACAGCTTCAACAACAATGGGTTCACAAAGAGCAAAACATGTCACAAGTGGGATTTGAACCCAAGTGGGGAAGATAACATTTCTCCTCCCTAACCAACCAAGCTAGACCCAACTGACACACTAGTTTGAAACCCTACATCTTAAATTGAATCGGGAGTTTGACTTAAGGCCATTTCGACAGACCACAGTATCAGATAAAATTATAATCAATTAGCTAAACTAGATTTAATTTGAAAAAAACTAGATGGATTAGTGCCATCTACTGCGGCAGCTTAGCCAAACAGAAGTGCTTGTGTTAATGGTTCACCCCTTGAGGGCCGTTTTGCCTGCACAAGCAGGCCGCTTGTGCATAATACTTATACTGAGTTTGAAGGAAGCACTTTACAAAAAAAACGCAGTGCACAGCTTACAAATTAAAGTCTCCCCTCTAGACCCAAGGGATCTAGGGGGATATGCACACCCCTGTGACAACCTTAGGAAAGCCTCATACTTCAAATTTTAAACAAACAGTAAGCACGATTGGCATGCAGAACAAAACCGACCCTTCTAAGAGTCATCTTACAAAAATATCACAAAATTGGGACCAAGGTCCAAACTTCAAGAGTTTAATATCAGAAAACAAATTTAAGCTTCTCATGGAAACCAACTATACTTAATATTCCACATAACAACCAATCATTTATGCGGTGCAAGATTTTCGGAACTGGGTGGTTCAGTATCCTACCCAGCCACAGCTTCTCTGCTAGTATTCATATTCCAACCTGTTCGATCACCTGGAATTCCTGCCCACGGCAGGAAGTTGAGCCAACCATCTGCTTTTTCTGCCTTGGGACTCCTGGTTGCTGACTGTCTGCTAGCTGTACTTGTCCACTTATCTGCACATGGGAGATGTCAACTATTCGGATTTCAGCTACAGAACCTTTCCCCTTTGTTGGCTCGGCTATGGCTCCTTCCCTGCCTGGCTTCTTGTTGTTGGGGTGCGGGGCTGGGGGCTCCCTGCTTGTTGTACAGGGAGTTCCACCAAATTTTTCTCTGCACAGATTTGTAGAAGGCAATGATGAGTCACAAATTAAATCTTTTTGAAAACTGAAATTAAAATTCAGATGAGGAGGATCATCATTAAAATGACACTGTAACTGGGCTTCCATATGCAGTAAAGAATTTCCACCGTCCAAAGCTGCCAGGCAGTGTGAAATCTAATAGACAAAGGCTAGGTATCTCCTAGTAAGGCTTCCAACCAGCTTAGCAGTTCATACAGGAGCGGCTTTGCAAAGGTGGGGATACAGAAGCAGGTAGACTTGGTTAGGGGAAAAACCAAAGAAAGTGCAGAGTCATTTCTTCCTTATGTCAGAGAGGGCACTGGAAGGTGTTAAAAGTTAAAATCCATCTGCAAATTCTATCCTTGGTTGCCAGACATTGGAAGACATCTCTCTCTCCTATCCATCTGCAAATTCTATCTTCTATCCTTGGAAGACGTCTCTCTCTCCTATCTGAATCTAAGAAGGAATACTTTTTGAATGGAAGTCTCTAAGCCATTGACTCTCTCTAAGATCAAGCTCACTCTGAATCTGCATGCTCCCTCCGAAGCTTGACTCACTTTGAGTCTATATGATCTTTGGAGCCACCTGCTTCTGTTGCATCTGTTGACTTCTTCTGAAGTCTGATCTCCTATGAACTGTACTGGGAGGTTTCTCCTCCCTACTAGATCCTAAGGGTTGACTCCCTCTGAAATCTAGCTCCTTCTGAGCTGGTACTTGGTGGGGCTGCCTACCTCATCACTGGTGGAGTCATCTTCTTCTCTTCATAGTATGGATTATCAATGTCATGTATCTCTATCTCCTTTGCATTATGAAAGGTATCATGAGAACATGTTGGTTTTACCGCATCATTTCTAGGTAGGCCCTTATGGCACTACTGACTCTTCCTGATGATCTGAAGAGTGGTCAAATTAACTTTATGGTCATCTTTGGAGCCTTCTGCTCCTCATATTCAATCTCCATAAGACATACTCTTATTCGTCTTATACTTCACATAGGTGTGTACGTTCATGTACACAGTTCTATGTCTTGGCTAGAGATTGTCTAAATAGTTGTCTTTTGTAACCGTCCTCATAGCCCCTTCTTAGAGCTATCATCTATGACCTGCACAGAACAAGAGATAAGAACAACATTTCCATGGTAACCTCTATTCCAACCTCCATGTAATGGTTAGTAATCAAGAACATCTCCTAGAGGATATCAATTTCATCTCGCAGACAAGTATATCATTAACAATGAGCATTTTCTTAATGATAATCGTACCAACAGTATTCAGGTGTACCTAAACATTTGATAGAAATAGAAAATAATGAAGTTGTAAAGACTGTTATCCTAGGCACAATACTTTCTTAAGAAACAACAATATAAAATATCAAACCTGATATGAAAACCTGGAGTCTGGTGTTTTTGTCCTGCTTGAGTTTCCTTCTATTGTTCATATGAAAACGCCATTCTCTAAAAGACAAATTCTTCATCCTTTGATGCCTTTGAGTGCTCTTCAACATCTGCTACATGTGCATGATGTTTCTTCTTCTCCTTTTCATTTCTATCTGGACATTGAAAGGCATAATGTCCCAGCTACTCGAAACTGTAGCATCTGATCTTTGACATATCCTTCTTGTAACGAAGTCTCTTAGACTTCTTTGGGATGCCTTCTTCCCTTTTCCTTCTCTTCTTCACTTGGGCATCAAGTGCTTGATTTTCATCCTCATTAGTATTTTGTGTCTTGGATATATGCCTGGATTCCTCTTGAGTGCAATCTAACCATAACTTGTCAAACTTGCGCAATCTCATTCTTGTGCAAATTCCTTGGACAAATGGTTCCCATGAGGGAGGGAATCCATTGAGTGTGGTGGTCACAATTTCAACATATTCTACTGGATCTCCAATAGCTGCTAATTGATCCTTGATCTACGAGATCTTCATCTTCTCCTTTTCATTTCTATCTAGACATTGAAAGGCATAATGTCCCAGCTACTGGAAATTGTAGCATCTGATCTTTGACACATCCTTCTTGTAGCAAGGTCTCTTAGAATTCTTTGGGATTCCTTCTTCCCTTTTCCTTCTCTTCGTCACTTGGGCAGCAAGTGCTTGATTTTCATCCTCGTTAATCTTTTGTGTCTTGGATATCTGCCTAGATTCCTCTTGATTGCAATCTAACCATAACTTTTCAAACTTGGGAAATCTCCTTCTTGCGCAAATTCCTTGGAAAAATGGGTCCCATGAGGGAGGGAATCCATTGAGTGTGGTGGTCACAATTTCAACATCTTCTACTGAATCTCCAATAGTTGTTAACTGATCCTTGACCATTGTTTCTGACTTGTTCATTGTCATGTTTATGAGTTGATGCCTCAAAGTAAGATTTTGACCGGTATTCTTACTTTCATAAAGTCTAGTTAGGGCTTCAAACATCTCCTTCGGTGTCTTCAGTTATGATACATTGGGTATTAGGTGCTCCTTGATTGAATCTGTCAAAATCCTCTTGGCCTTGACCTCATTCTTCTTGAACTTTGTTTTTGCTTCTTCATCTTCAGGTTCTGGAAGATCTTTCACTACGTGATCTAATAGATCATTCTCTTCTATAATGAGGAGAACTTTGTGCCTCCAGGATCTGAAGTTATCTGCTCCATCCAATCTGTCTTCTACTCTCATGCTGGTAGACATTTTTCACTCGTAGAAACCCTAGCCCCTGAAAAACTCAATTCTTCAAACTTCACCAAACTGTACATTAGGTTTTTAGGAGGTGCATTTTTACGTACAAGAATTATCCCCAACGTCCTTGGGAAAGTGATCAATGAGCTTGACAAGGTATTGCAGCTATAGGGTGTTTCAAGGTGTCATTGTATCGATCTTCCTTCTAGTGGTTAAATTGTTTTGAAGGTAACCAACTATGATACCATGTTGGATTTTCCTTATTTACAGAGCATTAGTGTTACTAATGTTATTTTAATTCATTACCATTAACATATATATCATGTACTGAGCAGTAGAAACATAAACAAGAGACAAAAAAGAACACAAGATATTTATCCTGGGAAAACCCCAAATGGGGGAAAAACCCAACAACCTTTCTTAGATAGATTATGTTCACAAAGCAATTCCAATTAGATAAACCCTAGCACAAGTTCTAGCTTAACCAGAAATACCACCCAAGTTGCAATAACAACACCATACAAAGGTAGTGCACCTCCTCAAGGAGTAGCACACAAGAGAGAGATACCCAAAGACTGAGCAATAATAAATTGTGTAGCTCCAACTACTGTGTCACCTCCTCCAAACTTGTGCCTTGCTTCTGTGTAGCTGGGAGAGTGTGAGTGAGTGAACAAATGAGCCAAGACGTCCTCTATTTATAGTCTTCCCGGCCACTAGATTGGGCCAACTTCTTCTATGGACAGGTGTCTTTTCATTATTACTTTATTCTTCTGGGTCGACTTCTCTCTTGCTTCTGTGTAGCTGGGAGAGTGTGAGTGAGTGAACAAATGAGCCAATACATCCTCTATTTATAGTCTTCATGTGGGTCAACTTATCTTATGGGAAGGTGTCTTTTCATTATACTTTATTCTTCTAGGATGACTTCTCTTCTAGGGTATTTCAACATATATCCATTGGATCTCTTGCTTCTAGAATATTCTATGTATCTAAGAAAGGTCATCTAGGAGGGAACGATCCTCCCACAACTACCAAAACATCAACATGGCCTTCTTCTAAACCCCAATCCCCTCCCCTCCAAACCTCCAATTCTGCTTTCTCTACCCATGGTATCTCCTTTGAGCACATCCCCTCTCTCCATGGCATTGGACCTCTCTCCTTATTCATTTAGTAAGGTCATGGGTGTTCCATCCTCACCAAATTCTTCTCCTCCTCATTTTCTCTTTAAGGGTGATCCTTCTAGTTATGCAAGTAGATCCAACATGGATGTAGTCAAGATCAACGCCAATGGAAACTTAGTTGGGGTCTCCTTTAGTGACATGGTCAAATCAGGAAGCAGTTTTGGATTTCCCCTCTTGCACCACTTTATGGTCCAAGAGGATTTGACCTTGTCCCTTCCAGTAGTCCACGACACATTTGACCAAGAAAATTTTTACAATACAAATGGGCTTTTGTACCACTTTAATGGTTAATGATCACTTTTTTTTTAACAAGAATGGATAATGTATATTATATAAAAAATGGTTGTGGTAGAGATAAAACCAACTAGAAGTTACAAATTTCATGAAGTTCAATAATGTTCAGCAAAACAAAGGGAATAATCTTCCTTAGATAATTGAAGTCTTTCAAAATTATAACACAAAAAGAGTCTCCCTTTCTAAATTGTATTCTAACCTATGAATAGAGAATAAATACAAATTTGAATTTCTTGAACCTCGCTAATGAAGCTTTAATTCCTTGTCCACAATAGATTTAGATTTACCCTAGTTGTTGGTAGCCAGTGGTTATTGAAGAGGTTTCTCTACTTCACATGAGGCATGGGAATATTCTAAAGGGATTACTCCATTCTGACATTGGATTGTTGCTTGAGGGCCTTGCTTTTCTCTTCCTAGAAGGAAAATGAGCACTATTGCCAACTCCTTGTTGTTTCGTTCCTCTTTCTCCTGCATGGTTTGCTTGAACTGGGTGTGAGATTCCTTGATAGCTACAATTTCATGTTGTTGAAGCTCCATTTTTTTTTTGAGGGCCTCCAATTCACAATTGTTACAATCACATACTAGTTGGCTTTTGCGCCACATGTTGAGCCAATAGAAGAGTCGAATATTGTTGCAGGGATGTCACAGATGCCAAAGAGGGGAAAGTGAGGGTGAATTGATAATCAGATTAACGATTTCCATTCATTGAATATCAACCAAATATAAATCCATGAGAGTTCCGCCTTCAATACTTCACGCAATATCCATTGACGATACCTGCAATGATGGGAGGATATCTTGTCTCTGATCTAGAAGGACAATTGAATTAACTTGAGGGTGTGAATTACCCATGATGATGTCAGATGGAATACAAACCCCACATGTGAAGAGGAGTTGTGGAGGAAGTGCTTTGAATGCCTTCATGCGAGTATGTAATGCCAACTTCTAGGTGTTGCATGCTATGCATGGTGATGACGTGAGGCAATTATTTGGTGAGGAAGATGATTCGTCATGGGGAGGTGTATTTTCAATGTTGGAGGGGAGGGGAGGGTCACATC
>CBVK0103889353.1:0-12487 GCA_900067695.1 Picea abies | reverse complement strand
AGGGACAACCCCTTCTTGGTTCAGTACACCCAAAAATCCCAAAAGATAAGGAGAAGAGGGGATGAAGTGTGGAAAGTGGAAAGTATGGTTGGGTATGGTACGACGACTTGTCAAGGGGACCTCCTAGTAGAAAACATATCCCTAAGGGTGACCACTTACTAGGGCGCAATGTCAACCACCAAGGTGAAACATGGAAAAAAGCGTAATTCCCAAGCAGACATTACATAATCAAAAGTAGTTTTAAATGCAACAAACTCAAATGCCTCAAATATTTAAATGAAAGTCACCATGATACCAAGATTTTACCTCAAGGAGAAAGACCCAATGTCTCGTAGAAGCAAGCTAGTGTGGTGGATACCCTCATGATTAACCTGAGATCTATGGTGGTGAGGCACGCCTCTATTTGTGCAAGTGGACGATGTCAACCATCTCTCTCTCGGTACTCCATGTTTGCAACCCGAGGGCCTCAAGACATCATCTCCTTAGTTATCCATATGAAATGGGGATAACACTCACCTACAACCAACTATATTCCATCCCAAGTTTGTAATTTTCATCTTCATGGAATTGAATTTGGTTAATTTCCAGATTATTAAAAGTTGGAAATGGAAAACACAACCTAAACTTTGTAGTGCAAGTGAGAGTGATAGAATGAAAGCTAAAGTGAAAGGAAATGAGATGATTAGTGGAAGTTATGACCCTTAATCCTATAACAAGGGGAATGTGGGACTCTCACATATCCCATGATTATTGTACTTAGTGCACATTCCCATAACTATGTGAAAAGATCCCATGATGATTGTACTTACTGCATGTTCCCATAACCGTTTGCAAATATTTTCCCCAACAACATCTTGCATGCATTCAATTATTGGTTGATAAATCAAATAAATGTGGTTTTCTTCCTTTAAGGCATATGATAAAAATAAATAATTTTTAAGATTAAAACTTAGCAATAAATAATTTATTTTCCCATATGCCCTCTTCATCTTCACTTCTAAGTGGAATCATAACATCTTTCATGCTTTTCAAAACCATCTTAAACCATTATATATTATATTAGAACTTTAATATTTACGTAAATCAAATTTATCATAAAAAACTTATTACATGGTCCATATACATATATTTATATCATACATGCCTAGGCATCATACTAATTAAACTTTGAACTTGAACTCCACACTAAAAATCTACAATAACATATTTACAATATTTACATAATTCGATTTAATATATGCTAATGGTACTTATAATAATCAACACAACTAACAACATAGTGCCAACATTGTTTATAAGAAACCAAAAACTAAGGAAACAAATATAATCATAACATCATTTCATAATCTAGACTCAATAAAAAAATTAATGAAAATTAAATATTTACATTACACGACCCAACCTACGATATCAAAGAAAAAAATCAATCATAACCTTGATTTATTTTAATTAATTAATTTAATTGTAAGCCAATTCTAAACTAATTAACAACTTTCTTCACAATAAAACTAAATTACTCAATTCTACTCATTGACAACTCAATTCTAAACATCCATGAATGTAATTTAAAATGTATTTAATTAAAACATTAGAATCAATAAAATAATGGTATCAATCAACCTCAAATTTTTAGTTTTTTCAAATCCTTGGCAAAGGATGAGGATTGATACAAATTTAGAATTTCATATAAATGAATTATCAAAAGTGGGTTAATTTTCGTGTTTCTACTATGAGGATTATAATTACTTTTGTAATTTTGTTGTATATAATAAAATTGTTTGATTTTTTTTAGAAAACAAATAAATAAATTATGTATATTTAATAGTTTCTTTTAAGATACTATAATATAACATTAAAAAAAGTTTACTTTAAAACATTATTATTAAAATAAAATAAAATCTGATTGGAAATATTTTTAAGTTTCGATTAAAAAACAAAATATGATTAAAATTTATAAATAAAAACATTGTAGTATAAATTCAATGTTATGATTACAAACTTGATTCATTGTCTTGATATTGGATGTTACCGTTCAAATTGCCTGTGTAGAGGTGCTAATGGGGCTAAGCACAACATGGAAAACACACCATTGTTACCTTAGCATCGTTTCCCCTTCACTTTAGGATAGCTTCTTTAAGCCATGGGGTATCCCAATCCTCATAAATTCAAACCTATACAGTACCTTGTGGTAGCTTGTGATACAAATCACTTCCAAAACACACACTTCAATATATAGTTAGATAAACCAGTGCCAATGGAGTAGCAAAATTCCTTGAGAATATTTAACTAGGAACTAGGAAATAACTAGCACAATATAAAGAGGGTTAGGATCAAATTAATTAAGTGTTGAAACATGAAAAAAAATATGCTACAAAATAAATATAAATCATCACTATGATGTCACTCTTTGGATGTAAAAACAAACACCTTTTACCGCACAAGAGTGAGATCTAATCATATAAACCAAGAAAAAATGATACACTTGAGTTACCTCTTAATTATTTATTGTAAATTGGACCAACTTCCTTTTTTCCACAAATTTTAAAATCTGGTATATGATAAATAATGAAAAAAATACATTTTTTGGGCAAGGAAAAGCACCCTAAGAGTGCCTAAAATCACTTAGGGTACTTTGGATAGAGAAATGAAAAAACTATGTAAAAAAAGCCCCAAAATGAATTGTTTCAAATATAAATGAATAATAACCATGCAATTATCTCAAACTTACAAAGAGAGGTGGTGAATGCCCCCAGGGTTTAACCAAAAATTTCAAAATGTAAAATAAAATCTATGAAGCATTTAGGAGATAAATTTCACAGTTAGAAAGTGTTATATGTCCTTTATGAACAACACAAAAGTGAAATATAATCTAGGGTAGGGTTAGAATTCACCGTTTAGGGTCAAATCCTAGCTTTAGGGTTTGACCAATTCTAATGTTCTTTGCTGCAAATCGATTTCAAGAATTCATAAAACTCTTAAATCAACGCACAACATGTATGATAAAACCCTTAAGCATAACTTTGTGGAGATACTTTTCCCTATTATGGTTAAATATCAACAATTTATCATAAACCCTTGGACAAAATTGTCTAAAAAATGAAAATAAACCGTTAACTTTGTGTTAGACAATGAATACATATTTTTTAATGGTATCTATATTATATTTTTTGTACTTTTGTATTTCATATGGTCCATAAAATAAAAATATTTTAGGTTTTAGGTTTTTTTGGTTGGTTTTTGAGAGTTAAGCTTAGTGCCTTGTCTCCACTTCGGGTATATGGGGTCAAGAAGTAAGCCCCTCTAAGACTTGGTTATTCAATGTTTATGTATTAGAGTGGGAGACTAGTTCCTAAAGGATAGTAGTCCCTTGTCTAATCAAGACAAACCATGAAAATCAAGACCCTACAAGAAGGGTTTCCTCAAGGTAATGACCTTCACTAAGAAGATCAACAAAATACTTGAAAGAATACTTAAAACCCTCGTAAGGAGTATTAAAATTATCAATACAAGAGATAAGAACTTACCAAATTGTATTAAGAAATATGGAAGAGATACAAACCCTAGACATCGTCCTTCCAAGTACTTATGCAACTCCTCAATGGATCGATCTTGCTAGATTTAATAAAAACTTGAACATTCAAAATACTCTTTGAAGTAAGAATAATAACCAAAAATAAAGAGCTCCAATAATTGACACCAAGAAACACCAAGTGAAATATATTATATTAATGGCTTGAAATGATCTCCAACGGTTCAAAACAATTTGGAACGAGAGGAGGGGCTTTATTCATATATGAGGCTCACAACTCCTTCTCATTACTTATTCCCTAAATCCAGGTTAAGGAAATAAAATAAAGTGTCTTTTCATCCATGTAACTTGAAGACTTAGTCAAAATACAATGAAAAGATGCTTAACATGCTAGAAACCCTCATAAAAAGGAGGACCCCCAAAAATGGGGTTGATTTTCTCTCCAAGCATAATGTTCTAAGAAAAGGGTGACGTGGAGACCTCAAAACAAGGTGGGGTATCCTCCCAAGAAATTATAGCTCCAACATTCCTTTCCTCCAAGTAGAACATTCTCATGAAATTGTGGAGAATGACCTCAAAAGTAGACAACCTCCACAAAATGTGCTCAAGGAATGATCAAATAATGTCCATAAGTCCTTGAAATATGTCTCAAAAACATGACCATGTCCATATATAAGGTCAAGTCACCTCAATTAAGCATGGGACTGACCCTCCAAGTCAAACAATGGGTCATAAAAAACCCAACAACAATAATGATGTCAAAAGAATGGCTCAACACTCAAATTATTAAAAGACGTCTCCTAAAGTGATGCAATAAGAAGATAGTTCTAATATCTCTCATGTGGTATGTGTAGAGAATGTCCATGTGTTCAAAA
This sequence comes from Picea abies, assembly GCA_900067695.1. Taxonomy (NCBI): domain Eukaryota; kingdom Viridiplantae; phylum Streptophyta; class Pinopsida; order Pinales; family Pinaceae; genus Picea; species Picea abies. The sequence continues at coordinate 8,083 of CBVK0103889353.1, read as the reverse complement.
GAATCCCAAATGTTCCTTGAAGGATGGGACCAATGCCTTAGAATACGTGCACTGCCTCGAGAACTGTGACAATGTCTTGGGAGACATGAAACTAAGTGATCATATGAAAAATCATCTCTAAGGGCCCATGAAAAAAATGTAGTACATACATAAGAAAGAGAAGGTCCATGTGGGGTAAAATTGGTGTGCTCAACCATGGATGTGACAACCCTTACAAAGAAAAATCACCTTTCACATAGAAAATATAATAAGTGAATATTTTGGGCCCCCATAAATCATGTATGCTAGTAGATCCACCTTATAATTCTTGCATACCTACCCAGAACATAAATTCCCAAATGGAGGGAGTTACGACCTCCAAGGGATAGTTCACCGGAGTAATAAAACCAAGCACCCTGAGAATGGGGACTAAAAGGACATGCCATGACCGTTCACCTAAGGGGATATGGGAAACCCACTAACCAACACTTGTACATTGGTAATCCTATCATGGCCAAATACAAATAAATAATCACACTTTGGTCTGATCAAAGTGGTCACATCTCGTGAAAATATGTAGGGTACACTACATAGAAATTGAGGTGTAACAACTAGATCTAACTTGGGGACATGTGATCATCTCGAGAGTGCATGGGAACTTTAGAATATGGGAAACCTATAGACTTGAAAAAATCTCACAAAATGGATATTAAATGCAAGGTAGGGTAAAGACACATGTTCCTTGTCCCTTCCCTAAGACATAAGTAAATCCATACGTAAATTAAATATGTATCCAAGTTAATAGAACAACATCTCAGAGGATAGTACATACATGTAGGCAACATTCATATTTTTATTCTAAAAAGGAAAATGCAAAAATGAATGAAATTAAATCACACAAGTAAACATAATGCTCATTCTAAAGAGATTATTCATTCTAACCTATCCCAACACAATAAAAAAAACATGTTAAGTAAAATCATAAATCCAATGTAACCATTTAATGAGTTCATCAACACCTTGAAACTTACCTTTGTGCTTGGTCAAAAACCAAAACAATGAAACACTAAGGATCAAGTAAGCATATGCCGGGATCTCCTTTACCTTTCTTTGGTCAAAATCTAGAGTATGATCATGAACATGTGAGAGAAGAATGAATGCATGCAAAGTTTTACTTGTACTATTGCAAGCTTATTCAATCCAAAGGTGGATAGGGTTGATGTAAGCATCTTTCTAGTCATAATTATAGGACAAACCATGACTACTACTCATCAAACCATCAAGAAATAGGGTCTCCAAAGGCAACTCCAATATAAAAATACAAGAATATGTCTTCCCTTCCTTGCCATTCTCAATCATACATATGAATGGAACATGAGAAATCAATTATATCTAAAAAAACATGTATATCTATGACTCATGGTTGGATGTACCTATATGTGAGGTTAAAAACTCCTACCATAATCCCAAGGTTGAGCATGTTGATGTCTACAAACATTTGCATCTTTAAAACCATTATCATTGGATGGATTTTCTTGAATGTGAAAGTCATGAGTTGGGGACTTCCATGGCTAAAACATTTATGTTTTCATCTAGCCATGAAAAAAAAAATCCTGTACCTATGAATCAATCTCATTGGTGGGATGACATGGTTGTTCTTGCATATTGAAGTTATACTTACATTCATTGACTGTTTTTAGCTATCCACAAGACCAAAAATTTTCAATTTTATCTCCAGACCCATCATCATTTGTATCACAAATGGGATCCCCATAAAAATAAAAACAACCTATATCTCATTTATGTATTTCAATACGGAGAAGAGAATCAATATAATCAATCTCTTTGTCATCATTCTCTTCATCAAATAGTTGTTCCTCCATTAGAATTTCCTCTTCTAGGATGCTAAAAGATGTATCATAAATCTTAAAATAATTTAAAGGAGTATAGCATATGAAACCCTTGATTTCTTGTGTTAGATGACTGACAGATGATTGAATGCTTTTTTCATCGAGGTTCTCTTCATACATCTTCCCTTCAAAAGTATCTTGATTTCCAATGGAAGAATAAGAATATTCTTTGTCATAATTTTCTTCTCGAGGATTTGCAACAAAATATTCAATGAACTCATCATCTTCAAGAGAAAAACAAGGTTTTTATTTAAGATTTTCTTCTATGTTAATCACATCATAAATTTCCTGGACATCTTCGGCATGGAGTACTTGTTCCTCATCCATTTTGTATTCTAAAATGTTGTGAAAAAAAGGCTCATGGGAGGGATGCAAGGGATGGAAGAGAGTGATGAGCCTCATCAGGTAGATCATCATCATGCTTCAACAAAGAAGGATTAACAAATTTTGTTGCAAAATAACTCTTTACAAGAAAAGGTATGCATCCTTCATTCCCTCTATTTCCACAAGAATATCACTTGAGGGGTTATCATATTTCATCATCATTTTTTTTTTACTGTTATCCCCTATTCTTCTTAGAAATCAAGAAAGACATGATAATATTCAAATGATTCATAACCATAGATCCAATTCTTTCAATTTTTTTTAATTAATTATTGAAATGATTTTATCTCTTTGGGATTCAAATAAAAATACCAATCCCATGCATATTTCCCTTTCATTGAAATGAAAATGATTTCATCAAGGTTCGTTCATAAACAATGTTATTTTCTATCATATAATCCATGAAATATGCAAGGTGTCTTGAAGACAACCATGGATTTTCATTAAACATTGAGACCTGAGTAGCCCATGCATCAAAATGAAGCTCACTTGGACACAATGGAACACCTACAAAATCCAAAGGAGAAAACAAATCTTCCTATAAAGTTCCTTTAGTGGAGGCCATATTTGAAACATAAGAGGTGATGATTTATTAAGATCATAGAATTGCATACCAATCATACAAATACCAAAGATGTGGATTCACCAATATAACTTGAGAATGATGAGAATATGGGTTAATAGATGGCGTACCTATGCTTTGAATCAATCCCACAGTATCTTTCAAAATTTATTTATGGGAATTACCTCTTGTAATGTACCAATTTCTATTTTATTTGAGTGGAGTCACTAGATGAGAAAAATCAAGTTAGTAATAACAATAATCCCATCAAGATACAAATACAAGAAAAATTACCCACAACCGAGGGGATGTCAGAAAAAATATTCAATTATGTCATGGAGAATGTCATATCTGGAAACAAACCAACAAGGATGTCCCTATCATCGACACCAAAAAATGTTACCACCCAAACAAGCATCCTTTGTAGAGGTGTTAATGGGGTTAAGCACAACATGGGAAACACACCACTGCCATCTTAGCATTGTTTCTCCTTCACTTTATTCTAGATCCTTCAAGCCATGGGGGGTATCCCAATCCACAGAAATGAACTTGTATAGTACCTCATGGTAGCTTACAATACAAGTCACTTCCAAAACACACACCTCAATATATAGTTAGATAGACAAGTGCCAATGGAGTAGCCAAATTCCTTGAGAATATTCAACTAAGAACTAGAGGAATACATACCACAATATAAATAGGGTTAGAATATAATTAATCAAATTATGAGATATAAAATAAATATTACACAATATAAATACAAATCCACACTATGATGTGACTCTTTGGAAGAATAAATAAGCACCTTTTATCTCGCAAGAGTGAGATATAATCATATAAATCAAGAAATAATGATATACTTGAGTTAAATCTTGATTGTATACTATAAATTGGACCAGATTGCTTCTATCCATAAATTCCATAATCTTATATATGATGAATAACACAATAAATGCATATTTTGGGCGAGGAAAAACACCTATGAGTTCCTAGAAGCACTTGTAATGATAAACCTTCGGTAATTTGGCTAAGGAAATTAATAAAATATGTAAACACATTCCAAAAATGAATGATTGTAAGTATAAATTAATAATAACCATGCAATTAGCTCAAACTTGCAAAGAGAGGTGGTGAATCCATAATAACCATGCAATTAGCTCAAACTTGCAAAGAGAGGTGGTGAATCCCGCTAGGATTTCACCAAAAATCTCCAAAATGTAAAATAACAGTTATGAATCACTTAGAAGACAAATTTCACCATTATAAAGTGTTATATATCCTTTATAAGAAATCCACGTGTGAAATATAAGATAGGCCAGGGTTAGAATCCACCTTTTAGGGTTAAACCCTAGCTTTAGTGTTTGATTAAACCCTAGCTTTAGTGTTTGACCAATTATGATTTGCTATGTTGCAATTTAATTTCCAGAAATGATAAACCACTTAAATCAGCCCAAAACGTGTTAGATAAAACATTTAAGAATAAATACCACTTAAATCAGCCCAAAACGTGTTAGATAAAACATTTAAGAATAAATGTGTGGGGATACTTTTCCCTATTATGTTTAGAGATCAACAATTTACCATAAACCCTTGTACAAAATTGTCTAGAAAATGAAAATAAATCATCATCTTTGTACTAGAGAATGCATAAATATATTGTTACCATATATATTTTGTATTTTTTGTAATTTTGTATTTTATATGGAATAAAATAAAATGTTTGGGTTTTTAGGGTTTTTTGGTGGGTTGTTTGGAGTTAAGCTCAATGGCTTGTCTCCACTTAGGTATATGGGGCCAAGAAGTATTCCCCTCTAAAACTTGGTTATTCAATGTTTATGGATTAGAGTGGGAGACTAGTGCCTCAAGGATAGTAGTCCCTTGTCTAATCAAGAAAAACCATGAAAACCAAGGCCCTACAAGAAGGGTTTCCTCAAGGGAATGGCCTTCACGAACAATATCAACAAAAGACTTGAAAAAATACTTAAAAAACTTGCTAAGGAGTATTAAAATTATTAAGACAAGTGATAAGCACTTACCAAATCTTATTAAGGAACATGGAAGAGATACGAACCCTAGAAGTCCTCCTTCCAAGTAGTTTTGAAAATCCATAATGGATTGATCTTGCTAGATTTAATATAAACTTGAACTTTAAAAATAGTCTTTGAAGTAAGAGGAATATCCAAGCAAGAAAGAGCTTCAAGAATTGACACCAAAAAACACCAATTAAAATATCTTTTATCAATGGCTTGAAATGATATCCAACAATTCATAACAATTTGGAATGAGAGGAGGGAATTTATTTATATATGAGGCTCACAACTCATCCTCATTATTTATTCCCTAAATATAGGTTAAGGAAATAAAAAAAAATTGACTTTTCATCTAAGTAACTTGGAGACTAAGTCAAAATACAATGAAAAGATGCTTTACATGCTAGAAAGCCTCATAACAGAGGAGGATCCCACAAAAAATGGGGCCGATTTTCTCTCCAAGAACAACATTCCAAGAAATGGGTGATGTGGAGGCCCCAAAACAAGGTGGGGTAGCCTACCAAGCAATTAAAGCTCCAATGTTTCTCTCCTCCAAGTGAAACATTCTCATGAAAGTGTGGAGAATGACCTCAAAATGGGATGAACTCCACAAAATGTGCTCAAGGAATGCTCAAATAATTCCCATAAGTCCTTTAAATATGTCTCCAAAGCATGACCATGTTCATATATAAGGTCAAAGTACCTCCATGAAGCATGGGAGTGACCCTCCAAGTCAAAAAATCGGTCATAAAACCCCCAACAAAAAGGATGATGTCAATAGAATGGATCAACCCTCATTATGTAAAAGTGATCTCCAAAAGTGATGAAAGAAGAGAAATGTTCAAAGATATCCCATGTAGCATGTGTAGAGAATGCCCATGTGTGCAAAAGAATCCCAAATGTGCCTCGAAGAATGTGACCAATGCCTCAAAATATGTCTACTACCTCAAGAAATATGACAATGCTTCAGGAGACATGAAGCTTAGTGATCATATGAAAAATCATCTCTGAGGGACCATGACCAAAATGTGGTACATACATAAGAAAGAGAAGGTCCATGTGGGGTAAAATTGGTGTGCTAAACCATGGGTGTGACAACCCTTACAAAGAGAAATCATTGTTTACATAGAAAATATAATATGTGAATAGTTAAGGGCCCCATAAATCATGTATCCTAGTAGATCCATCTCATAATGCCCACATACCTACCCATGACATAAATTCCAAACATGGAGGGAGTTACCACCTTCAATGGATATTCAGTGGGAGAAATAAAAACAGGCACCCTGAGAATGGGGACTAAAAAATCATGTATCCTAGTAGATCCATCTCATAATGCCCACATACCTACCCATGACATAAATTCCAAACATGGAGGGAGTTACTACCTTCAATGGATATTCAGTGGGAGAAATAAAACCAAGCACCATGAGAATGGGGACATGCCATAACTATCCACCTAAGGGGATCTAGGCAACCCACTAACCAAAACTTGTACATCATTTGTCCCATAATGACCTCATACAAATAAATAATCACACTTTGGGTTCATCAGAGTGGTCACAACTCATGAAAAAATGTAGGGTACACTATAGAGAACCCAAGGTGTAAGAGCTGACTCCAACTCGAGCACATGTGCTCATATGGAGAATGCATGAGAACTCCATAATCTGGGAAGCCTATAGATTTGAAACAATATCACAAAATGGATATTAAATGCAAGGGAGGGTAAAGAAATTGAAACAATATCACAAAATGGATATTAAATGCAAGGGAGGGTAAAGAAACAAGTTCCTTGTCCCTTCCTTGAGATACAAGTAAATCCATGTGTAAATGAAATATGTATCCAAGTTAATAACACCACATCTCAGAGGACAATGCATACATGTAAGAAACATTCATCTTTTTATTCTAAAAAGGAAAATGTAGAAATCAATAAAATTAAATTAAGCAAGTAAATCTAATGCTCATTATAAAAATATTATTCCTTCTAACCTATCCTAACATAATAAACATAACATGTTAAGTAAAATAATAAATCCAATGTAACCATTTAATGAGTTCATCAATACCTTGAAACTTACCTTTGTGCTTGGTCACAAACCTAAACAATTAAACACTAAGGAATAAGTAAGCATATGTTGGGATCTCCTTTACCTTTCTTCAATCCAAATCTGAAGTATGATCATGATCATTTGAGGGAAGAATGAAGGAATGCCAAGGTTTACCTATACTACTACAATATTTTTCAATGTAGAGGTCGATAAGGTTGATGTAAGCATATTTATTGTCATAAGATGATCCAAAAAGGATCCAGATAAGTCTAAGGAGAACTCAAAATTCACAGAATCACCTCAGGAAGCTCAGAATGGCCTCAACAGACATAGAAAGGGAAAAAATTCAAAGTCCTCAAAACTCAGTGAAATTAGCATCATTGTGAAGAGTGCGTCGCAATATTTTCGACGACATAAATGACTCGTTAAACAGAGTTGCAGATCAAAAGATATTCACGGCCAAAGTTTTGGTCAACCTAGCCCAGTCAACAAATCATTTTTGGGTAATTCGACGCCACGAATTCAGTGGTGCTATTTTTTTTCTGATATGAGCAAAGTTTCTACATCTTAACTCCAGAATGAGGTATACTTATGTAGTTTGCCAAATTATTTTGCTGAGTTAATAAAAAGGCCTACCTGTTTGAGAGCAGGACTTGGAGACGTAGTCCACCAGGGATGAACTCCGTTATCAAGTTTTTGTATTCAGATATGATGTTTATGTCTCTTTATCATTGATCTTTCCTTCTTTATGGTGCATTTCAGTTTATGCTCATTTCATACAATTCTTTAATAAGTCAAATTGATGAAAAGATCCTGCATCATAAGCATAGGACAAACCATCACTGCTACTAATCAAACCTATTGGAAAATTGGGTTCCATTGTAAACCTTAGCTTTTTGGTTAAGGGAGTTGACCAATTATTTGGGTCAACAACCGACTAAACTATCATTTAACCATGTCCACTTTGGATCCCATATCCACGTTTTATGGACTTATCCAACCAACTCCATCTTGTGATTGTTGGTTTTGTCCATGACCAAAACCTATTTATAAATGATCCTTTTGATTGGTCTATCATCATTGGGAGATATATCTTTGCTCTCATGGAGTATGCTTGTATTTAGACACCACCACTGCTCTCAGATCCGTTCTTCTATGTGGCTA
>CBVK0103889351.1:0-16416 GCA_900067695.1 Picea abies | reverse complement strand
GTATGAGGATAGGTATTTGTTGTCTCCTTCTATGCAGGAAGCAGGTGGCAAGAACTAGAGTTGGATCTCTGGAGATTCATCAGTCATGATATGTAAGGATAAATATCGGGTCATAAGGTATTCCTTTCTCTCTCTTAGCATAAATAGGAATACATTTATTATATCTAGGGAAAGTATTGTAGTCGTCTACCCTACAATATATCTTAGATCACAAGAAAATCTAATGGAGTTCTCACCTATCTGTAGCGAAGAATTATCCACAACAGAACTGGCAACTCCACTATGGAAGGATCTCTGATTATTCCTTAGTTTTGGATTATCCCCTACTCTTTTCATCTCTGAAATATTTTTGTAGTTTTCACATCTTTGTCATTACTCATTAAGGGATTAGGTCTCTCAGATATGTCACATTTAAGCCAGATTTTTATTTATTTTTTCCCAATTTTGCATATGGTTGTGATCTTCCTTTAAGAACCGAAGCGATTGGTTGCAAGCAACCTATGTACAATCCACAAACTCCTACCTAATGATCACACTCTATAAAACTTTAGGGTCGCGACCTTGTTTGTAGGTGACTTTTTTCAAAATTATCTGAGTTGTGCTCTGTTTGATTTGTACTTACCTAATCCTGTGAACCTGTCAAAGTTATGGTAACCTATATCTAATCCCTATTTGAGGCTCTCTTTGTTGTTTTCATTTTCAAAATAAATTTGAAGTGTTTGAGTGTTTTTTATTGACTTTCTTGTTAACGAAAGATTTTTACTTGGAGAATAATGACCTAAGTTGCATCTCCAACAGAGCTTTTCAGATCTAGTAGTATGTCTTTGTTCCATTCAATTTTAGTTTGCATGTGTTGAGATTTTTGTAGTTCTAGAACTTTTTTTCAAGTTTTGGGTTTTTGATCTCGTATAAATATTGGAGTGTGCTTGGTATCATGACTACCAATATCATACAACCCTTATCTTTTTGTTTGTTGTTTTGATTTGTAGATTCATTTTCTTTGTTAAATTAAGGAAAGTTCACATTTCACCAAAACAAAACAAAAAAGTGTGCTAGGGTAAATATTTTGAGTCTTTTAAAAGATTTCATTGGAGTGCTTAGTGTGTGAGGATATTGTTTATTTGGTTGATTGTGTCTTGAGTGGCTATTCATAGAGTGTGAGGTTTCCTTCATGGTTTTAAAATATGAAAAAGGAAAAAAATCTCTTCCTTTCTTTTAGATAGAATTCGTTGAACAAAAAGTTGCATTTCTTACATTTCCATTCTTTGTCTTTGATTGGATTGGAAAGTGTCAAAACATCATTGAAGTTGCATCTATTTCCCTTGAGTAGTCAACAACCATACAAATAAAAAACACTTAATTTAAAATTTATTAGACCTTTTTCTTCATAGAAAAATAACATTAGACTAGGATGTAGGGCCTTGGTGTGGGGTTGGAGTGTAAATTCTCCAAGGCCAGAAAACCAAACCTAGAAGTCACTAGTGAGTGGATAAATCCATTATCACAACATGTGCATCGAGAATCTCCTCTAACATAGGAGTTAAGAACGAGGTCACATTGGGGAAAGTAGAGTGATATCCCCTCTCTTCTTCTCTTGGTGTTTGTTGGAATACTTGGACCACTATGTGTACATGAGTTTTAGAAGTGACATGCCTCCCTAAGAGGTAATGCTTGTTGAAGCTTCGGGCTTAGTTTCCCTACCCATACGTGTGGTCCTACCTTTGACTATTCTCTCGTTCACTGATTGTGAGGTGGTAACCATAGTGGAATTTCGTAGGTATCTACAAAGGTGACTATGGGTGGGAAGTTCATATAGTACCTAGGGCAGATGTCGAACCTCTATTTCAATTCCCCCAGAGGGTGATTTACTTAATAAAGGGTACTTGTACTAGTAAGGGATGTTACGTGTGGGTTACCATAATTTTTCCTCAAACCTTCGCTTTCAAATATTTCAGGGACTTGACATCCCCCAGAGTGTTGGTTTTCAGAAGGTCCCTTGATCCATTGGTTTTATTTTTGATAACCTATATTTTCAAGGGGTGTGATGTTTGGTTCTGAATATAATTCATCCATAGGTTAATTATTGTTTATTTTCGAAACACACTTTATTCACTGTGGTGAAACAACCATTGAATTGGTCCCATAGACAGTGAGGAAATTCTCCTGTGGTAGAGGAACAAACACCTCTTAAAGGGAGGTCAATATGTGACACAAAACCTGTAAAGTTTAAAAAAATATCTAAGGAGAGTGAGAAAGTAGAAGTTGAAGTGGTTGATGAAATTCCTCCACCCAATTTTAACCCTCCTTTGACTGGTCCAAGTGACCATATACTCCTTCAAAAAAGGAGACACTTAAGTGAACCTTTTATCCAACTATCCTCATATGATGTCAAGACCAAATGTTGTGTTCTCTATGGAAAATCCTTCAAGCTCATCAACAGGTGTCATGTGAGGCACCTCTGTGATTTCATCCTTGCCATCCATCAATACCATAGGACCAACACCATATTTTCCTAGTTCATTGAGTATCTCCATTTGGGGAATTTCAACAATAAATGATTTTCCTTCCATAAGTATATCTAGAATAAGCATGCCCATCACATCTATACTTGTGTCTAGTGGGGGGGCAATCCTTATTTCTACTATTGGAAGTGGATCTCCTTATGATTTTTGCATCCCTATAGGTAGGCCAACAATGTCGAACATTGGTTTCCCTTTTGGTTGGAAAATGCCTAGTGGATATAGGGTTGCTACTAGAAAAGATGGGGGAAACAACATTTTTTGGGGATTCAACATCCCATGGGGTAGCACACCTATTCTTGGAATTCATAATCCTTTTGCATATACCTCTATTCCTAGTGGTAGCTTTGGTTTTGGGGGTAGTTTTCCTTCCACTTATACCTTTGTTCCTTGGGGTAGTTATGGTTTGGGGGATAGTGGTCCTTCTATTTATACCTCTATTCTTGGGGGTATTCCCCCTAGGGGAAGTTATGGTAAAGGGGGTGGTCATTCTTTTGGATTCACTTATGCTCCTAACACCCCCCCCCTTGAGGGAATTTATGGTCCCAGAAACAAAAATGTTTTTGGGAGTGCCTTTTTCCCCGGAGGCACTTTTCTTGGGGGCATGTATAGTCCTAGGGGAATTTTTTTTCTTGGGAGTGATTTTTTTCCTTGGGGAAATGACCCTGGGAGAATAAATCCTCTTGGAAACTAGTATCCCTCAGGAAAATTGAATATGGGGGGACCTCAAGTTCCATCTGATCCATATGATTCTTCTTATTATAACCATAATCCATTTTCCAACAAGTAATTTTCTTCGTTGGTGACATTATACTTTCCAAACTTGTCACAGTTTAAAATGATGTCATTCTCCATAACCCATTATGGCTAGACATTCATGTCAAATTACCATCAGACATGCAAAATTTCGACAAGAAACTAGGAGAAGACCCGTTAACACACATTATGACTTATCATTTGTTGCACAAATAGCTTTGGAAACTATTTTGCAGTTTTGATAAAGTTTTGAGGAAAAATCCTAAGTATAGGAAAAGTGCGTGGAAGAAGAAGGAAAAATAGAGAGTGCACAACTGAGGTGCATCTAGGAGGAAAGTGCGAAGAAGGAAGACAATGAAAAAACATAAGAATAAAGCAAGAGAATAAAGCATGATATGAAGATGACAACCCGACATTCCAGAAATAGAAGAACAATAGAAAAGAAACATGTAGATTGAAAAGTAGAGGAAAGTCATCGAACAACCAATTAACTGAGCTGGCCATGCATTGTAATGGGATATTTTTGGGATGAACATATTAGGGTTTTTTAGCCCTAGAATTTTGTATAAATATGTAGCGGACTGACAGATTAGGGGTTCAGTTCGGTTATGTTATGCTAGGTTATGCTATGTTATAGTTTGTTATGTTATGTTTGATACTGAGTTCCAGAGTTATTGAATGTAGCAGTTGATTGATGAGAAGAATGCATAAAGGAATGTTAAAGAGATGTTATGGAATATTGTGTTGTCTATCCTTCTATGTTTGATTATGAATACTATTTTCATGCATCGTAGAATAGATTCGTATTATAGTTAAATATGCTGCAATGTTCAAGACTGTGACAGGAACAAATATATAGCGTAATATGGAATATGTTGAGTATAGGATTCTGAATCATGAGTAAGTTAATAATTGAATAGAACGAAGTTATGTGCACAACATAATGAGGAAGAATGAACCAAATGTTTGCCTCCCATTCCCTTACTATTGCAGAAGCCTGGTTCTTGCAGATCCAATAGATACCTTGGGTAAGAATTCATTTGCGCAAGCAGGTGATAGAGTTATTGAATGTAGCAGTTGATTGATGAGAAGAATGCATAAAGGAATGTTAAAGAGATGTTATGGAATATTGTGTTGTCTATCCTTCTATGTTTGATTATGAATACTATTTTCATGCATCGTAGAATAGATTCGTATTATAGTTAAATATGATGCAATGTTCAAGACTGTGACAGGAACAAATCTATAGAGTAATATGGAATATGTTGAGTATAGGATTATGAATCATGAGTAAGTTAATAATTGAATAGAACAAAGTTATGTGCACAACATAATGAGGAAGAATGAACCAAATGTTTGCCTCCCATTCCCTTACTATTGCAGAAGCCTGGTTCTTGCAGATCCAATAGATACCTTGGGTAAGAATTCATTTGCGCAAGCAGGTGATGTCGAAGGGGCCAATGTCTGGTGGGTTCTACTAGTTGTATGTAAACAAAACCTTGGGTATTACAACCCTCACACAATAGCACCACCAAATGGTTCCATTTTTGGGACCGAGACTTTGTGATTAAGGGGATGTTTTAGAGGCTAAATAAGAAGGAGATCTTAGAATGGTTGGAAAAAAAAGAACGAGAGTTTGCATGGAAAGAGAAAAAAAACCCTTGGATGAGTGACAAGAAATGGCTGAAAAAGTATGTGTTCACAAATCTGCATGAATTTGTGTTTTGGAAAATTTTCGATTATTCTGATAGAGTGGCTAGAAATATTAGTGGAGAAAACTAGAAGGTACAATGCTATAGCACCAAGGAATTGGACTCCCGAATCGGTAAGATAGTTGAATTCTGTAAGTAACCCAACTACTCAAGAAATTGATTTTTGGTTGGATAATCGAAGGGGCCAATGTCTGGTGGGTTCTACTAGTTGTATGTAAACAAAACCTTGGGTATTACAACCCTCACACAATAGCACCAACAAATGGTTCCATTTTTGGGACCGAGACTTTGTGATTAAGGGGATGTTTTAGAGGCTAAATAAGAAGGAGATCTTAGAATGGTTGGAAAAAAAGGAACGAGAGTTTGCATGGAAAGAGAAAAAAAACCCTTGGATGAGTGATAAGAAATGGCTGAAAAAGTATGTGTTCACAGATCTGCATGAATTTGTTTTTAGGAAAATTTTCGATTATTCTGATAGAGTGGCTAAAAATATTAGTGGAGAAAACTAGAAGGTACAATGCTATAGCGCCAAGGAATTGGACTCCCGAATCGGTAAGATAGTTGAATTCTGTAAGTAACCCAACTACTCAAGAAATTGATTTTTGGTTGGATAACATATTAGGAGTTTATGTTACAGAGTTCGCAGTAGATTGTATGCAATCATATAGTTTCATAGAAAGGGAATTTTTCAAAGGTTCACATGGGAGGTTCTTGAAATCATTAGGTACATGGATAAAAATGCTATTGTGTGAAAATTATGTGATGAAAATAGAATATGATTCCTAATGGGTTCACACATATAGGGGAATTGGGGGATGAAAATAGGATCGTCTGAAGGCATGGAGATGAAAGAGACAGGGAGGGACTAAGGACACAAGAAGAGAATATAGCAGAGGAACAATACGAGTTTGGAGTGTTGCGCAGAGGAAGGAGGTACAAGAGGAAAAACATCGGGGATGAGAAAGGAGAGCCGCATAGTGATACATAGGGGAGAGGACCTTGCGCACTAGTCTGAATCATGGAAGTACCATACATAGGTGAAGAAGAAGAGGGGTTTCAGTCCATTCCAATAATAGATAACCAATAAGTCCTACTCAGACAGGATCTTGTGCCGAATCCACGACCCCCTGTGCATCACCACAATCAGAAATAACATTTGAAGATTTTCAAAAGGAATTGTAGTTAGCCAAGGAGGACCGAGTAGTAGTAGTCAGAATAGTGGAAGTAGTGCACAGAGTCTGAATCAACATCAACCAACATCACCAAGAGGATTAACACCACAAATCAACATGGTCGGGGTAGAAAATACTCTTAAGTTGCATGAGTTCCAAAGAATTGGGTCAGAGGACCCAGAACAACACTTGTTTTTCTGTGAGACGATTTGGGCCGAAAAGAATGTACATGATGAAGTTGTGAAGATTGCACAGTTAGAAAGAATGTTTAGAGGTCATGCCCAAGTATGGTATATGAAGTTGCAGAGCACCATGCCTACATAATAGGCCAGGACTTTGGCAGAGATTAAGAAAGCATGGATGAAGGAGTTCAAGAAGCCAACGTTGGAGTCATAGTACATCACATAACTGAAGGAGTTCAAACATGTACAAATATAGTCGGTATGGGATTACGACCATAGATTTAAGGATGTGATGGGTAGATTGACATTCTAAATTCTAGATCAACAACACCAAGAATGGTTTATTGTAGGGCTTCAACCACACATTCGTAGAACATTGATCCAATAGAGGATTGCATCGCAGCTCAAGGCACTAGAAATTGCGATGAAAATAGAGTCATCTCTGGTGGGATACAATGGAGGAATGACACAAGTTTATACACAGTTGGATGCATTGAGAATTCAATTAGAAGACTTGACAAAGGGAAAGGAGAAATGAGATCAAGTCTGTTGTACAAAATGTAGGACTCAAGGCCACCACAAGGATGAATTCCCAACATTCACGCAGTATTTGGCAACAGGAGCACCAAATCCATTACTGGGAGGAGGATACTACGAGATATGTAAAAAATAGGTCCATCACCAACTGAGTGTCCACTACCATAAAAGTATCAAAGTACGTAAAAGAACTTGTTTTGAAATTTTTGCAAGTATGTAGGACACAAATAGAAGGATTGTCGCATGTTCGACTTAATGAGGGAGAATACATCAGGTATGTACACGATCCAAGAAGAGAATGTTTTAGCAGAAGAGGGGGGGCTGTAATACAACAATCAAAGAGATTTCAATAAAGGGAACAAAGGAAACTTTGGCAAAGGTCGAGGTAGAGGGAATTTTGGTAAAGGAAGAAGAGCATCGATTATATTTTATAATTGTAATAAACCTGGACACTTGGCCGAAGAGCATCGATTATATTTTATAATTGTAATAAACCTGGACACTTGGCCCACAATTGCCATAATCCATGGACGACATGCACATATTGTAGAGAACTAGATCAATCAACATAAGACTGTCCCCAACTAGTTGTGAAGTTGAAGGCCAGAGGAAACCAGAACTTGAATCCAGATCAGAATGTGTAGAAGGCATCAATAGAAAGACACAATGAAAGACGAAGAGTAGCAACAGTTATGTGCAGAGGGGATAGGATAGGGATTGATAGGACAAATGAAGGAAATTAGAATGAATAGTGGGTAAGGAAGTCAAAAGGGCCTATGTCAGCCTTTGATATTCAAAAAGAAAAGGAGACATATCAAAGAGAAAGAAAAGAACTAGTCGAAGTGGATTGGGGAGAATGAACATCAACTCTGTCTTGTGTAGAAGCTTGGGTTATGCCAGAGAAACCAACTAGGAAGGTAAGCATGCTAACAAAATTCCTAAGAACTTGTGTAGAGCTAATAAAATATGAAACTGTGCGGAGTACATTATACCACATGATTGATCACTGTACAAGACGAAGGGAAACTCTTGTTGCAGAAAGGATGGTAAAATAGGTACTATGCAGGAAGAGAAGCAATGAAGAATTCATATTCATTACGCAGATTGGAGAGTATGATGTGGATAATTTTATCTTGCACTTAGGGTTTGATGTGAATGTGTTACCTAAGAAAACATGGGAGTTGATGGGAAAACCCAAGTTTTTGTGGTATCCTATTAAGCTAAGGCTCGTGAATCAACACAAAATAGTTTCGATTGGTCATTTGACAGGAGTACTTGTGAACATAGATGGGGTGTGCAACATGGCAGACTTTGAAGATATTGATATCATGGAAGAAAATCAACCATATACAACACTAATGGGATTGGAATGGGATTTTTATAGCCAAGCAATCATCAACTTGAAGATGAGGGAGATGATATTTGAAGTTGGAGATTTGAAAGTTGTTGCACCCTTTGACCCATCAGAAGGAAAGAGATACACAGAACCAACAAGAGAGAATGGAATTGACAATTTATATAACATGACTGCGTGAATGGAGGATTATTTCAACTTGACAGTGGAAGGTGTGCTGAGTTGGTGAAGTATCAGTTCATGTGTGTTTGATTCTAAAGAAGGTTTAGAGAATTGGCATCAAAGGATGCATGAAGTGTTGACCAGAAGATGTGCACGCATCACTTGATCCTTGCACTAGATTGGAACACAGCTATGTGATCCACCCAGGTATGATGGATTAACTAATATAAATATGTTTGTAAAATAATTTGATTTGTAGGTATCCAAACAACAAAGGCTGTTAGAATTAGATGTTGTATTAAAAGTGACTACAACCATATGGTGGGATGCACACAGAGAGGGAATGAAATATTGTTCACAGTGCAACAGACTAATGCAAGTAAGGTTTGGCACTAAGGAAGAAAAAATTGTGCAGAAGTATATAGGGTAGAGTGATCTAGTGGGTCATATGGAATAGTACAGGGATTTATGGAGTTCAACACTAGAAGCTGAGTGGAAACATATATTTATACACACACTGGACACAATTCTGAAGAACTGGTATTTGGAATTGCAAATGCATAGGGAGTCAGGGAGATGGGAAGAAATGGTCCGGAGGTTCAAAATTATGTTTACATTTGAACCTGAATCTCCATCAATAGATGCAACGCTACAAGAGATTCGAATGAATATCTTCTTAGAAGAAGAGACGATGGAGGTGGTACCAGTATGCAGTGCGCACAGAGCCAAGATGATTGTCCACGAGTTACTGGAGTTCTATAACATAGCTAAGGAACAGTATGATGAAGAGGATCCCAAGAATTTCCAAGTACTTGAGATAGAAGGAGAATGAGATGTATAAGGGACATATCTCAAATCTGCCACATATACATATCCTATAAAGACGTGGAAGGTAAACATTGGGACAACATAGAATCCAAATTTTGCGTAGATAGGAGATTATTGGAATGATGATACAGTCGAGAAGATTGCAGATTTACTACGAGAATACCAGGAGTTATTCCCAAGGACATTTTCAGAGATGAATGGAATAGTAGGAGACTTAGGTGAGATGAATATCCCAATGAAACCCTGATCTAAGCAAGTGTGTTAGAGGCCTTACATTTTAAATCCGAGGTACAAGGAGAAAGTGAAGGAAGAAATAGACAGGATGTTGGAGGCAGGAATCATCGAACCCATATAAGAATCTAAGTGGATCAATACAATGGTCATACACGACAATAATAAAGGAGGAATCAATATATGCATGGATCTAAGGAAGATGAATGACACGTGCTTACATGACCCATTCCCAACACCATTTACAAGTGAGGTATTGGATGATTGGGAGGTGTTCAATCTATTTAAGGATCATATAGAAGTTCTTAGGATTGTATTGGATCGGTGTAGGAACTGTCACATTTTACTGAACTTGAATAAGTGTATTTTTTGTGCACCATTCGAAATTATGTTGGGATATGCAGTATGCAAACAAGGACTATTAGTAGATCCAACTGAGATCAAATTAATTCTGGAGTTAGAACCACCTACATCATTCAAAAAGTTGAGGGAAACGTTGGGTCCTACATGTTATAACAAGAAATTTATCAAGGGAAATGCACAAATCACAACACCAATGGAAAATTAAATAAAGAAGGAAGTGAAGTTTCAATGGAATTAAAACTGTCAGAGGGGGTTGGACACCTCGAAACAGAAATTGTTAACCACACCGATTTTAATTTTTGTGGATTGAAATAAGGTGTTCCCTGTACATGTAGATGCATTGTCCATAACGTTGGGCACAATATTATTCTAACCAGGGGAAGGAGACATAGACCACCCAATTTATTTTGCAAGAAATAAGTTGTCTATAGAAGAGAAGAACTATACAACCACAGAACAAGAAGGATTGGTGATGGTCTATGCACTACAAAAATTCAGGAATCATCTATTGGGGTCTCACTTTAAGATGTATACATATCATTGTACATTAAAATACTTATTAAACAAGCCAGTGTTGGGGGGAAGAATATTCAGGTGGCTATTATTGTTTCAAGAATATGACTTTGAGGTTGTAGTGAAACCAAAGAAGTTGAATGTAGGACCAGATCATCTATCGTGCATATTGTTAGGAGAATATGCAAACAATTTAGATGACAACTTCCTAGATGTGTAGTTATTTGTAGTAAGGATGGTGGATGATTACTTATCAGACATCGTATAGTTTCTAAGCACATGCATGGCTCCATCCGAGATGATTATAGTGCAGAAGAAACAACTAGCAGTGAAAGAAATAGATTATCAGTTGATTGCAGGGAATTTATTCAAGATGGGTGTAGATGGAATACTAAGATGTTGTGTGCTAGAGAATGAAAGGTTGATGATACTTGAAGAAGAGCAGGATGGAAATGTTGGAGGACATTAGGTAGGGAGAGAAACATCACAAAATATTTTGTGCATAGGGATTTGGTGGTCTCCAATTCATAAGGATGCGAAGGAGTACTGTCAGTCATGCGATGTATGCCAAAGAGTAGGGAATCCATCTAGGAGGGACGAAATGCATTTGAGTCCACGGGTTACATTGCAAGCATTTAAGAAATGGTTCATAGAATTTGTAGGGCCAATCAACCCACAAGAAAGAAGATCAGGGGCATGATACATCATCACTGCGATGAAGTATTTGACAAGGTGGGCAAAAGCAGCCCCAATTACAGATTGCACTGCAGAGACTATTGCATGGTTTCTGTTCGAGAATGCAGTCACAAGGTTTGGATGTTCGTGCATATTACTTAGTGATTAAGGTACACACTTTTTGAACAGGACAATTGCAACATTGACTGAGGAGTTCCAGATTCATCACCAAAAGAGTACACCATATCACCCCCAGGCCAATGGAACCGTGGAATATTTTAATAAGATATTGGAGAATTCCTTGACCAATGTTTGTAATGTAGGGAGAGACGATTGGGAATTAAGAGTTCCTGTAGTGTTATGGGATTACAAGACTACAAGTAAGAAGTTGACATGACAAACACCTTTCAGGTTGGTCTATGGGAAAGAAGTAGTAATCCCAATGGTGTTTATTCTACCTAGCCTGTGCATTGCAACAATCACCGAGCTATCAGACACTGGAACAATAGAGGACATATTAGCATATATATTACAACTTGAGGAGGATTAGTTTGTTGTAGGATTCCATCAGCAGGTTAAAAACTCCATAGAGAAGGCTTGGCATGATCGACACATTAAACATAAGAAGTTTCAAGTAGTAGATCTGGTACTACTCTATGACAACAAATTTATGCAACATCCATGAAATTTCAGAATGCACTAGTTAGGACCTTATGTGATTCATCAAGTAACAGAGACATGTGTTGCGCGGTTGGAAACATTGAATGGCGAAGTCCTTGAAGGAATGGTGAATGGAAGTCGGTTGAAACTCTATAGAGATAGAAAGAATTCTACGCAGTATTATGTGTTATGCCAGAACACATGTATTATAGTAGTTGTACCATAGTAGGCAAGAAAAAGAAGGAAAAACAAATAAAAAGTGGATATAGGAAAAATAAAAAGAGCGTTCGAGTACCAAGGCATAAGAAATTGCACAGAAGGAATGGTAATCACACATCAAAATAGAAATGAGCCAATTTAGGAGATGAGACACATAATATAGACTGCAAATCATATAGATAAAACAAAAAAGAACCAATGCAAAGTTTCGAAATGATAAAACCGTTAAAATCGTTAAAGCACGGAAATGATGATTATGAAGCAAGAGTGACAGGTCATAAAAGCGTTGTATAAGTCTTAAATGGTAAAAGAAATAAAAAATAACAACAGATCGAATGTATGAGGGGAAAATCACATGATGGATTTGGTAATCAAGATGCAATTATGGAACAACTCATCAACCACGGTGGTGGATGTGAAAAGTTAGTTAAGATGGGATGGAACAGGTATGGTTGGCACGAAATCACAAAAACATAAGCAGATCATTACATTTAAATCATTCTTGCATAATGGAGGGAGAGAACAAAGTGAACTAGAGCGAAGTGGAGAATAGAGTCTAGCTACAGCTACCAGAGAAAAGATACAGTGCCAGTTAAGAACCCTGTCACCCTATATGAATGGGGAAAGACCCACTAGAAGTACCACCAGTACCACCTGGAGTGAGTAAGGAAATAGATATGCTTGGAAAGACTATTGACCTGATGTTCATGGATCATGAAATTATTGATGAACACACATTTCTAGAGTTGGATAGGGAAAAATACTTGTGCACTGAGACCGTTCCAGGTATAGGGGTTCACATCGCTTTCAATGTAAATTTTCACGCAGACTTGAATAGATTAAGTAACAAGTTTGGGGGTTACGAACACTCCATGCCAATAAATGAAGATGAAAAGGATCAGGATCCCACTCAGAGAATTTTCCCATAAACTATCCTCATATACGATGCACAAATTGATGATGAAATATTTTCCAAGAGGCGTAGGCGAGGAGGAGGATGATATCGGGCTCAAGGAACCTCAACAAATTATCAACACAGAAGATGACTATAGGAAGAGGAGTATTAACAAAATTATTTTTCCTGATAGAAACGATGCCTTCGCCATGGGCAACACAACCCTAGATTCCTTGATTCGAACTTAGGCCGATATTATGCGGGAAGAGGCCTTCAAGAGGGAGAAGGAAGAAACTCTAAGGATTATTATGAAGAAGCACACCAGAAACTGAACAAAGAACATGAGGAGAAGACTGGGAAAGAATTAAAGGAAAAGCATGAAGCTGGGAACATGTTGTAGAAAACGCAAGCAACAGTCCAAAAGTTATATAAGGAAATTCCATAAGTTCCCCTAGTAGTCGAAGCAACTATGGAGGAACAAGTGTAGACTATCGGTGAAGTCATGAAGGGATTTCGATAACAAATAGAATACTTAAATATATGGAGCATGCTATGATTTCCACCGAAGGTGCACGAAGTTAAAGAGAGACGAAAACCACAGTAGTTGCGAACATTAATAAGATAGAGGGTGAATGCACAAAAAATTGTGAGGAGAATGTACAGTTGTGGACCGAGTTGATAGAAGCCCTAGAGATTAAGGTTGTAGAGGCCAAGCTAAGAGAAGCACAAGAACATGAGCAAGAGGTAGTAGAAAGGGAAACTACACTGCCACCAGTAGATAACATGTCATCCATTATGGTTCAGTGGCAAGAATAGGTAGAAGTGGAGAGGATGAGGGATCAAGAAAATATACTTCAACATAGACTGGGACCACCGCAAGAAGAGGAAGTGAGGATAATTGAAGAATTGGCCATGGTGTAGAGTAAGGTCAAGAAAGCATGGATTGAGGTAGAGGACAAAATTTAAAACTTGACCATGTAGGGAGCAGAGGAGATAACAACAACAGAGGCCAAAATCGTCAAAGAGGTGGAGGTAGCGAAGGTTTCCTTGCAAAACTTCCTTTTGGCATGAAAGAGTAGGAAATAGGCCTGAGTTGCTTGGGATGAGCCACAGGTGAATGTTGGAGGCCTATTGGATATGAATCTTTGGAAACCATTTTGCAGTTTTGATAAAGTTTTGAGGAAAAATCCTAAGTATCAAAAAAATGTGTGGAAGAAAAAGGAAAGCTAGAGAGCGCGTCACTAAGGTGAATCTAGGAGGAAAGTGCAGAGAAGGAAGAAAACACATAGACATAATAATAAATAAAGAGAATAAATCGTGGCAGGAGGATGAAAACCTGACATTCTAGAAATAGAAGAACAATGGAAAAGAAGCATGTAGATTGAAAAGTACAAGAAAGCCGTCAAACAATAAGTTAATTGAGTTGGCCATGAATTGTAATGGGATATTTTTGGGATGAACATATTAGCATTTTTTAGCCCTATAATTATTTATAAATATGTAACGAACTGGAAGATTAGGGGTTCAGTTCATTTGTGCTATGTTAGGTTATTCTATGTTATAGTCTGTTATGTTATGTTCAATACTGAGTTCAAGAGTTCTTGAATGTAGCATTCGATTCATGAGAAGAATGAATAAAGGAATGTTAAATATATGTTATGGAATCTTGTGTTGTCTATCCTTCTTTGTTTGATTATGAATACTATTTTCATGCATCGTAGAATAGATTTGTATTATAGTTAAATATGGTGCAATGTTCAGGATTGTGACATGAACAAATCTATAGAGTAATATGGAATATGTTGAGTATAGGATTCTAAATCATGAGTAAGTTAATAATTGAATAGACCATAGTTATGTGCACAATATAATAAGGAAGAATGAACTGAATGTTTTCCTCCCATTCCCTTACTACTGTAGAAGCCTGGTTTTCGCAGTCCCAATAGATAACTTGGGTGAGATTTCATCTGTTTAAGCAAGTGATGCCAAAATGGTTGGTGTCTGGTGGGTTTTGTTGGTCGTAGATAAACCGATGCCAAAATGGTTGGTGTCTGGTGGGTTTTGTTGGTCGTAGATAAACCAAACCTTGGGTCTTACAACCCACACAAAGTAGCACCAACATCATTTATGGTGCTCATCCAACTCTTTGATCAATGAAAGTATTTTATTGCGTCTTTTCTAGAGATCCCTAATTCTAGGTGCCACTAAATGGTATATCAAACTTAATGGCACTTCCTTCAATAGATCCAATGCCTTGGAAATGGATTTTTTAATGCATTTTTCAGTTACACATTCAATATGCGATAGGAAAAATCTCGTGACATATTTTCATTAGGATACCTCCACCCACATTGCCAATCACATTCGTGAGTGTAGACGATGACATTGTCTCAATAAAACTCAGATTCCTGACCAACTCCTTATGGATTGGTTTACTATGTCTTTTTTTCCACCCATTACAAAGGGTGTAGCTATGGAAAGGGTGGTCACCAAGGAGGAAGAAGTATTGCATGCCCATCATTTAGAATTTATTTAATCTCATTCGAAGCATGATGCGACGATGATTTGTCATTAACTAGACAAGAGGTGTAGGCAGTTTTTATTTTTTATTTTTTAGAGTAATTAAAAAAAATGACATTGTCTCAATAAAACTCAGATTCCTGACCAACTCCTTATGGATTGGTTTACTATGTTTCTTTTTCCACCCATTACAAAGGGTGTAGCTATGGAAAGGGTGGTCACCAAGGAGGAAGAAGTATTGCATGCCCATCATTTAGAATTTATTTAATCTCATTCGATCACTCTCTATGATATTATCCCACATGCTCCAAGTCCGTCAACATATCCTCATGGGTTCAATATGAGCCCACATGCTGATGGCATGGTGGGTTCCATTTCTAATGCATCAATGGCCTAGTTGGCTAGTTGGTTGGGACAATTGAATATCACATCCAACGAACCAACCACTGTTCCCACCACTCAAATTTCTCAAGTTCCATATCAAATCTCCAAGGTGAATTCGGTGCAATCCATGCAATCGAAGAATCCTCAACAACCTAGAGGAAATAAGAAAAAAAAAGAATTGTAATAATGAGCATGGGACTTCTCAAACCCAGAATAACCTTGGTGGAGGCACTAAGGAGAAGAAAATGAATAGTTTCTCTTGAAATGTTTGTGGGGAAGACCATCCTACTCACTATTGATGATTATAGTTGCGTGAGAAATCCTCCAAGACATAGACTAGGTGAGTTAGCCTGTGAGGAAGCCCATGAGATGGGTGCGTTGTTCCTCTCTTAGATGGAGAAGGAACGTTGTGTGCCCCTGTGTGGGGTGAGGAATCCCATGAGTTGGTTGTGCTCATGAGATAGGTGTGTGGTTCCTCTCTGAGACAGAGATGGAGCATTATGTGCCCCTGTGTGGGGTGAGGAAGCCCATGATTTGGGTGTGTCGTTCTCTCTGAGATGGATGTGAAACAATGTACTGGTCCCCTTTGTGTAGAGAGTTGAGATGATGTGATACTCCAGATGATTCTCTTGTGAGGCACAATGAGAAATATATCTGTTGAGTAGGACGTTCCTATCGCTCAACATAGGTGAATGTGATCCTAGTGGCTGAGCACTAGTGAGTGTGATTCTCCT
>CBVK0103889332.1:0-15063 GCA_900067695.1 Picea abies | reverse complement strand
TTATTGTTCAATGGATATCTGTTGTTTTTATACGTATCTCTATGTTATTGTATTTATTCTGTTATTCCTTTCGTTCCGCTCATAAATCCGTGTCAATGTCAGGGCCAATTTGTAAGTAATTATCTTGGTAATGAAGATCTTTCTGTAGAGGAATAATGGAGGGAATGAAATCTCTAGTTTGTAAAACAAGCTATGAAAGGGGAAGAAAAGGCACCCTAATCACTCTTTTCAATTCAGATACAAAATTTCAATTTTATGATTCTTTGGGGTCACTTGAAGAAATTAGACATTTTATTTGATCTTCCATTTTGTTGTTCTAATTTCTAACATATCCTTTGCCTATTTCCTTATCATTTGGTTTATGAAGGTCTTGGTTCAAAATATGGGAGCTCCAGATCCAAAGGCATGTTATGAAAGTTTCATTGTCAATAGTGGCACATTGAAATTACGTGAGTGCGTATGCCCATAATCTTCTTTAATCAATATATTTAGTATATACAATTCTTGTCTTTTTACAGCAATGCATTGTATATTAGAGCTATATCTACTAATTGTTGAGCCTCTTCTTTGAATTTTTATAGGTAATTATGATTGGTTGATACAAAGATCGTAGAGGATGGCTTTGTTGGAGCTTGATTCTATTCGAAAATCTATGGGTGTTATTGTCAGAAAAAATTCTCAACAAAATATTCTCTTAGTAAAGGTTGTTATTTTATTAACACACACACACACACACACACACACACACACACACACAGATATATATTTCAATTTTTTCAGTCTATAAAATTATAGACTAAATTCTATTCATCCAACATGCGACATGCTTTACTCATCATTTAACTTCCATAAAAGTGTATATAATACATCCTAACAATTTCCCATTTCAGTTAATATATCTTAAATTTTTGTTGTTTGTCATACATATTCCTCTTGGTTTGAGGTTTTTCGGTTGTGTGTACTCAGTCTTATATTTCTTCTTCCAAAGCACTAGGATAATGTTAAGGCCTGAGATGGATTATTAAAGGATAAATTTTAAATTTTAACACACTAGTGACCTAAAACCGTCTATTGCATATTCTCCTATGCTACTGGGTGCAATATTTTTAAAATCTATATGTATTAGTATAACTTCATATGAATAGATATAATTTTAGTCTTCCTAGGAAAAATCGCCATCGAAATATTACAGAAAACTATTTTGATATAGAAACGAGAATCGATACTTGAAATATATGTAGCTTACTATTCTAGCTCATGAAAGTTCATCAAGACCATGGATATCAAGTGGCCTGCTACTTTGCATTTCATTTTCTTAACTTGTATTTTGCAATCAACAAACAGGGTTAGCCCTCCTTTGTTTGGTGATATTTATGTTAATATTTTAGGTAGAGTGTTGTGGAAAGTGTGATGGAAAGGAGTGCTTTTCAACAACTTGCAGATGGATCAATGTCAAATGTTGAACAATTGGAGCAAAAGTTAAGATAATCTAGTTCAGTTTTTCAGGTTGAGGTTTCTTTTTTTACTCAAAAGGAAGCTCAAGCTTATGCCGAAAATCTAAGAAGCAATGAGATTTATTTTCTTAATAAATTAAGTGAACCAACTATTGTGAAAGATGGCCTACCCTTATCACCAGAGCAACCAACATTTTCAATGGTGAAACAGAGCCTTTGCAGTAAGGATTCAATGCTGGTGATTTATTATGTTGCATATGATGATGGCAATGGAGGTCAGAGACATATGGACCACTATCGAAGCTTTGTGGAGATGGTTATACCTCATGGAGATCCACATGTTCATATTTGCATAGTTTATGGATGAGAACATTTAGTTGGTGAATTTGAAAGCTGCAACAACATTTAGAAAGAAGAAGCTCAAAATCTGCACAACATGTCAAATATTAGGGTACTCTAGTTCCTATTAAAGCTTTGATATTGAAGGTCTTATTTACATGGTCTATGAGAATGTTTCTTACAACCAAAGTTCTCATACATTTTCATTGCAAGACTTTCTATCCAAATTAATCTTCAAATTTGATAATTTGTAATTATAGTTGTTGGAAGCAAATTTTATTGCATAGAGAGTTCCACTTCAGTCGGGGTTTCAATTGAAATTGTCTAACTTCTGATGCTATAGAGGGGTATGTGCAATACCTTAGAATGTTATTCATTTTCCATTTGAAGTGAGGATTCCTCAACATGTTTCAGAGATCCCATGGCAAATAAAAGGGTTGTGGCAATGACCTTGATGGTGAATATATCAATGTCAAATGTTGAACACTTGGAGAAAAAATTAAGATAATCTAGTGCAATTTTTTAGGTTGAGGAGTTATGGAGAAAGAATTCTCTTATAAAGGACTCTGTGTTAAGAAACAACATAAATAGTGAATCACTATTGTTACATTATTGACCTTCTTGTCCAAGTTGGGTATTTGAACATGGCTTGCAATTTTACCAACATGGTCGACAAGTTTGAGTTAATGTTATATACCTGTATGGCTTAACATCAGTCTATTTTAAAATTTAATATTAATATTAATATTCAAATAAAGTTAATAGTGTATACCTAGATGGAAATTATATTGTTGAGAACTTAAAAAGCAAGAAACAATGTACGATAATGCTTCTTATAAAATTTAAACAACAACAAGAAATAAACTATCATTGAGAGTGCATATTTTACACACATGGGTTTAGGATAGTTCATAATTAGTAATAGGATTTCTATTGGATAGTTTATGTTCCTCCACACTGTTATGACAAAATACAATTTCATCATATGATAATGGTGTCTAGGTATGTTCAATATGGAAAATAAAAATAGAAATACATAATAGACAAAAACACAAGGGGTCTATGATTATCATACCGGGAGTCGGAACGATAACAATGGGATGTCTGACATATGTCAGCTTCAATTAGTCTCCCTTGGAAACTAAGGTGTCTAATGCCCATTTTACTGCAGGTTCATTATTCTTCAACACACATACTACAACTATAGAAGCAAAGGCAGAAAAAATAAGTTGCACCCGAAATTTTTGAATTTTGTTCAATCTCTTGCAACAAGTTTCTCTTCGTCAAGCTATCCAATTCCCATGAATTTTCATCGACAATAATTTATCCTAAACTTTCATCGATTTTCTCTAAAATCCCATCGAATTTCGTGTATATTGCTTCATTATGTCCAGGAAAGCTAAAATAATTTCAACATTCGTGGGGCTGATGAACTCCCATTTCTTCCCAAAAAAATAGACCATGGAATGTGTTGTTAACATCTCACTACGGTCTCCCAACAATTACATGTCCTTCAACTACATGTAGAGGAACTAAATTTCCTTTGCATCTAGCATTTTCTAGGGTTTTTTCTCCCTCAAGAAGAGAGCAACCAATCTCATAACCGACTAGATAATCTATTGTGGGTCATCAAAGAGAAACCAAAGAGCTTCTTATCCTAAAGATGTTCGGTCTCCCCTTGGAAATATCCAAAGCTCTATGGATAGGCAAGTGTAATACATGCCTCTTTGCCACCGTGCCTACCATCCGACATAGACAATAAATGTGGAAGTATATGTGTTCTAGCTAAATTAATTAATGAAATAATAGCATAGGTCATAATTTCAAACAGGAATCCAAATTTTAGAAAAAATATTTCTATTTTAAATCTTAATCATTCAAACCAAAGAAGGTAAGTATTAATATAAAAAATTCACAAAGAAAAAGGAGATCACTCATTTATGCAAGTGAGAGATAGAGCTAGTAATAGTGATCACAAAACTGCTACTTTGGAGACAAACTGCATGCATGGCCTATTTCCTTAAAAATATACACGTGCACTAGAGATGAAATTTAAGACGTTGCTGACATCAAATAGCAAACAAATTGTTTCCATACCGACTGGAGGAAGAACTAGTAGTCTATCTGATTCTGGTCTGGAGCTGGCAACTGGAACCACTACCCCTGCCTATTCTACTAATGAAATTGGTCAAGTGGTTCTGGATATAGTCATGGAATGGGTTATGTAATATGCGTTATTCCCCTTGCTTCTGATGGTCAAGAGGAAAGGAGATTGTTACTATGAACATAGCCACTCACCCACCTAACTTTAGGTGGCCTATCAATCGAATGAGAGAACTGTTGAATGCAGTGGGATTTTCTTTTGAACCAACACCAATAGAACCAATTCAAATAGCAAGAGGCAGCTGGAGACTTTGTTCGTTGAGAAAAGTAAAATCCAAGGGAAACCACTTGGAGTATGCATGTATGCATTCTAATAACATCTTCATGCAAGAAAGTTGCAACTTGCAATGCGGGACCGTGCGGGAGTGGGTTGGACCTAGCTAGGTCTTTATCCAACTAGCCTTCCCCACTAGGCCGACCTATGATACTTCATAGTTTTAGGGCTTGGGGGCACTTATCTAGCTTCAAGATTGGGCGATCCTCATGGATAACAAAGCGTTTCACTCATGTACTTTGGTAGCTAGCTGTACAGCTGGTTTTTCGGGCTAGATATGCTAGAAGGGAAAATAACAGTAAGAGCCTCCTCATAATGGGAAGGGTAATATTTAGTAGAAGACTAGATAAAATATGAAAAACAAACAACACAGTGAGGCTATGCTCACTTCTATATCTTTCAATGAAGACGAATTACATCCTTATATAGGAAAAGAATCTACCGAGTCAGTTACATGCAAACCAAAGAAAACTAGACTCTTAACTATGAACTGACTCTTAAGACGCCTACAACTGACTCTCTTAACTGAAGCTTATAACTAGTGCTTACAACTGGTGCTTACTCCATTATTTTCAAGTCTCCCCCTTAATGGAGAATGGATTGACTTCTACACCTAACATCTCCCTAAACAGATCAAACTTAATCTTTCCAAGAGGCTTAGTGAAAATATCAGCAACATTTTCACTAGTATTACAATACATAAGAGCTATTTCATTTGATTACAACTTTTCTCGAACAAAATGAAATTGAGCTTCAACATGCTTTTTCCTTGCATGAAAAATCAGATTCTTTGCAATATTGATTGAACTTTGATTATCACATCTGATCATCATAGGTTCCTTTCGTTCTTCTCCAACATCTTGAAGAAGTCTTCTTAACCAAACAACTTCACAAGTTGTTGCACACAAGGCTTTATATTCTGCTTCAATAGAAGACAAAGATATAGTAGGCTTCTTTTTACTGCTCCATGAAAAAACCATGGATCCAATGCTGGACGCATATCCAGTGGTTGATCTTCGATCATCCAGAATTCCAGCCCAATCAGAATCTGAATAACCTGTCAACTCAACATCAGATGCATCAGTATATTTAATACCATAATCAAGTGTACCTTTTAGATACCTCAGTACCACCTTTGCTGCATTCCAATGGCTTTCATGAGGTTTCTCCATGAACCGACTTATCACAGAATATGAAATATCAAGTTTGGTTGTGGTGGGATAATTCAAACTACCCACCATCTGTCTATACACAGTGCCATTCACCTCCTTCGAACCATCATCACAAGAAAGTTTCACATTCTGTTGCATGGGAGCAATAGAAGACTTACACTGATCCATTTTAAATCTCTTAAGTATTTCTCTGATATACTTACTTTGACAAACAAAAGTTTGGCCTGCATTTCTCCAAACTTCAAGACCTAGGTAGTAATGTAACTCACCAAGATCTTTCATTTCAAATACCTTTGACAATTGCTCCTTGATTTCATCAATTAATTTCTCTGCATTTCCTGTAATTATTAAATCATCAACATATAATGAAATCAATACGATATACCCCTCATCAAATTTGGTATACATATTTGGATCACTTTTGCTCCTCATAAAACCTTGTTGAAGAAAGAAAGAATCTATCTTTTCATACCATGACCTAGGTGTTTGTTTTAGTCCATACAATGCTTTCTTTAACTTACAAACTAAGTGTTCCTGCCCCTTTTCCACAAACCCTTTAGGTTGAGTAAGGTAAACCTCTTCCTTTAACTCACCATTCTAAAATGCAGATTTAACATCTAACTAATGCAACTTCCAATGGTACTTTGTAGCTAAATAAATTAACTTTCTGATAGTATTAAATTTAGCTATTGGTGCAAATGTTTCCGCATAATAAATACCTTCTGTCTGTGAATACCCCTTTGCCACCAGTCTAGCCTTATACTTATCTATACTACCATTTGATTTAAACTTGGGTTTTTATATCCATTTAAATCCAATGGGCTTCTTATGTTGAGGCAATTCAGTCAATTCCCAAGTATTGTTTTTCATTATAGATTCATATTCTTCCTCCATTGCATTTTGCCATTCATCATGTTCATTAGCTTCATCAAAACTCATGGGTTCTATGACATTTGAAATGCTACTCATTAGGGTATAGTCTTTATACCTCTTAGGAAGCCGAATCTATCTTGAAGATCTTCTCAACTGATTATCTTTCTCCCCACTTTGTGAAGATCTGTCTTTACCTCTAGGTGAACTGTGACTGCTTGAATTGTCCATATCACCGAGTCCTTCTTGATGTTGTTGCTGCGAGGATGGCTATTTTTGTGTGGGCTGTTGCTGCTGCTGCTCTTCTTTAACTCCTTCATCAAGAAGTCTCTGTCATTCCTCATGACTGTTTTCGTCATGATTTCCTGCTTCCTACTCATGGAAAAGTACATCTCTACTTGCAAATACTTTGTGAGTAGTAGGATCAAATAGTTTTTATGCTTTAAATTTAGAACAATTCCCAATGAAAATACATTTAATGGCTTTAACATCCAATTTCCTCCTATTCTCCTTTGGAATATGATCAAAATCCTTACACCCAAATACTTTCAAATTATGAACTACAGGTTTGGAACCATTCAAGGTTTCGAAAGGAGTAAAATTATCAAGACACCTTGTTGGACTTCTATTCTTTAAATAAACTACAATATTTATGGCTTCAGCCCAAAATGCATTTGAGAGATTCTTCCCTTTCATCATACTGCGTGCACACTCTACCAGAGTTCTATTTTTCCTTTCAGCGACTCTGTTTTGCTATGGAGTGTGAGGTACTGTAAACTATTGTACTATTCCATTATCTTTGCAATATTTGTTGAAGTCCCCTGATTTATACTCCCCCCCTTGATCTGAACGAACGATTTTGATGGATTTTCCTGTCTTCTTTTCCACCATGGTTCTGAATTCCTTAAAGTACTCGAAAACATCACTTTTTCGTCTAAGGAAGAAAACCCATGTGTATCTCGTGCAATCATCAATAAATAACAGAAAGTAAAATGCACCTCCTAAAGACCTCATCTGCATAGGCCCACAAACATTACTATGCACAAGATCTAACACATCTCTCTTTTTCTTATCAGGATTAGAGGGGAATTCATCTCTATGCATCTTTCCTAATGCACATCCATCACAAGCAACCTTCTCATTCTTTAACATGGGAAGTCCTTCAACCATATTCTTTTGCTGTAACAACAATAAATCAGGATGATTGATGTGTCCATACCTTTGATGCCAAAGAATCTCTGTTGGCATAGTGGCATAAGTCAATGCATGATGTGATTTTTTGGTAACATCAAGTTTGTATAGACCTCTTGCTCTGACTCCCGTTGCAATAGTTTGGAAGTGGTCCAACAGATCCTTCACTATGTAATAATTCTTGAAGAATTCAACCTTCAAGTTCTGATCTATAATGGTGGACATAGAGATCAATGCTTTCTTTATTCCTGGCACATACACCACATTGTGAATGTGACGAAAAATACCATTCGACAATGTCACAAGAATGTCTCCATATCCCTTGATCTGATGAGCGCGGTCATCTCCAAGATATATGTTGGCACCATTCTGTGTTTCTTTAAAATTAGCATACCAATTTTTATTACAGGTCATATGTATTGATGCTCTAGAATCCACAAACTAGGCATCAGAATCATTTGTTTCAACAGATAAAGCAACGTTAGACACAATCAACCTAAGATCCCGTGAGTCAAAATTCAAGGGTTCATCAATATCATCACTAGCAATAAATAATTTGTTATCTTGATTTGAAGTTTCTTTTGCATAATGACCTGAATGTGTTCTTGGTTAATTTCTAGCCTCATCACTTTTCTTCTTATGAAATTCTTTAACAATATGTCCAGGTCGACCACAATAAAAACAACTCTTTGACTCATTCCTATCAGATTGCATACCTTGATTTGGAGGTTGTCTTCTCCGCAATGAACCATCTCTCTGCCATGAACCGCCTCTCTGCCATGAGCTACCTCCTCTGCCTCTTACTCCTGATCTCCCTCTTGCAGATCTATTATTTGACCACGGTGCCAAATCTTTACTCGAAGGCTTCAGATTCTCGTGCCTCTCTTCTTCTTGCAGCAAAATACCTGTCAGTTCTTCAAATGTAGGAGGTTTCTCCCTTGCTGTGAGACCTGTTATGAACATATGATAATCTTCTAGCATACCATTTAAGGTAATAGTGACCAGATCAGTGTTGGAAATAGTTTCCCCTATATTTACTAGCTTGTCTTTCACCTCTTTAATACGACCCAAAAATGAACTAACATATTCATTTCCATCCATCTTAATGCCTAGCAATTTAGTTTTCAGGAACAAAATGCGATTTGTGTTGCTAATTTCATACAATGATTTAAGCGTTGTCCATGTTGCAGCAGAAGTTGTAGCTTCTCTAATATGTGGAATTATGCTATCTTTAACAGACATGCACAACAATACCTTTGCCTTGTTTTTGTGCTTCTCCCAATCTTGGATTTGTGTTGATGTCGCACCTATAGCTGCATCAGGTTTTAGTTCAGTTCCCTTCGCAATGTTCCAGACACCATAGCCTTCCATGAGTGTCTGCATCTTAAATTTCTAGTTAATGGAGTTCGAGCCATCTAACTTGTTGGCTTCGTTGAGGTAGGCCTCTGCCAAAGGATTCGACATCGCTGCAATTTAGTCTCTGCAAATAAATCACCAAGGATATGCAACTTTCTGTTGCTCTGCCTTCGAATACCACCAATCCGTCTCAATCTCGGCTCTCAAATTTCACACACAAAATCTCACAAATAATATTCTCTTGAATAAACTTTAATATCCACTTATACTTCAAAATAAAACCCACTTTGAATAAAAATCCACTTCACAATTTCTTAAATCTCTTACCCACTTTAATAAACTTTATAGTCCATATAAAGTTTAAACTCCACATGCATACACTTTATCCACTTTTAATAATAATAATAATAATAAAATGAATAACTGCTTCCACCATTTTCATCTCATGCTTTAGGAAACTATCATAATAAATTTTAATCACCTTTATAACTCCACTCCACCTCACTATTTAAAAGGAATGATCTAAGAGTTTAACTCGCTTTAATAAAAAAAACTCCAATGAAAACTCACGCATGCAAACTATCGGTTTGCCTTCACTCCATGAATGCA
The DNA here is from genome assembly GCA_900067695.1 of Picea abies. Classification (NCBI taxonomy): domain Eukaryota; kingdom Viridiplantae; phylum Streptophyta; class Pinopsida; order Pinales; family Pinaceae; genus Picea; species Picea abies. The sequence continues at coordinate 5,635 of CBVK0103889332.1, read as the reverse complement.
AACTTGCTCACAGATTTGCACTAGATGGGAGATGGTGGATCAGCCCTCACGTTCCAATGCTCTTGCAAATTGTGACTTCTCGAATTCTTATATGCTCACGCAGAGCATTGTATGAGGTCGACACTTTCCACATGCACAAGAAAAAAAATTGATCCGTCCATACAAATGCAACAAAACTCACGATTGGCCCACGGCCGACAAAAACTCCATGTCTTCAAACACCACAGGCTTTCCGCACCTCACGCTTTTTCACAAATGCAACAGACGCATTTGCACCAGATCTCAAAAACTCGTGCAACAGTCTTCACGCTGACTGTAACCTCCTCTTCCATGCAAATCGAACCCACGCGACTCTTCTTATCCATCCTACGGACCAACAAATATTTCCGCACCTCACTCTTGTGGCTCTGATACCAAGATAAAATATGCGAAACAAACAACATGGTGAGGCTATGCTCACTTCTATATCTTTAAATGAAGACGAATTACATCCTTATATAGGAAAAGACTCTACCGAGTCGGTTACATGCAAACCAAAGACAACTAGACTCTTAACTATGAATTGACTCTTAAGACGCCTACAACTGACTCTCTTAACTGAAGCTTATAACTAGTGCTTACAATTGGTGCTTACTCCATTATTTCCAAGTAGACTAAGGCCGATCCCACGAGTGCCTCACTCCATAGATGGGCATAAAACTTAGATGTAGCATTCTAGGAGACTCTAGTTCAAGAAAGAGTGAGGGGGAATTTTGAAAATAGTTAAACTAGTTGAAGAGAATTTTGAAAATAGTTTACAAACCTTGAATTACTACGGAACCAATGCTTGCTAGCATTAGGCATAACGAGGATGACAAATATTTTGCATGGCCTAACAGGTCTATGAGTTTGTGGAATTCAATATAAAAGGTATGTTTGTTTTAATGGTTTTTCATTGCATAAAACAATCATAGTTTTAGCAATTTTTCATTGCATGAAACAATCATAGTTTTAGTTATTTTAGCTTCAAGCTAGTTTCAGTGGAGAAAAAATAACATAATAGAAATATGGATTTGATGCAGTGCATGCTTAATTTGACGTTGCCTCCCATAGCTATGGCTTTCTTATCAATGGTCTTTTACCTTATGGCAATGATCAAGATATTATTTTTCTATGATCACCTCTTTTTTTGCGAGAACATGAGAGGGAAAACGATGCTCATCACAAATGCATCTTCTGGAATTGGAGAGGTTTATTCATGGAGAACAAATTACTGTATTGTTATGTGTTTTGTGCATTATGTTGTAGTAGTACTAATGGTACTTTGATTATGTGTTGCAAGAAATGGCCTATCTCTATGCCAAGAAAGGAGTGAACCTAATGTTGGTTGCCAGGAGGGAAGACCATCTTGAAAGACGCAGCTAACGATGGTGGGGTCTGGCATTATTTTGATCCCTTGGCATCCATCACCAAATTCAAGAAGGCGAGGGGAGGGCATGACTTCAGAGGAAGACTTGGTGCTATCTAGACTGCACATTGGTTGTTCGGAAAGCTAAATTCCCTACGCAATTTGTGTTGTTGCAGGTATCCATTTCATAACATATTTTCTAGCAATTTGCATTGATAGTAAACAATAAGTAGAAATGAAACTTACTGATGAATGATGGTGAAACAAACTCAGTCAAGGGACCAATGAACTAGGATGTGTACTTTGTTTTTTTGTATGATGGTCTACGATTATGAACTAACAAGTGATGAATCTACTAACAAGTGATGAATTTGTGTGTACTTTGCTCTCTGTATGATAGTCATGGAACCCAATTGCATTGCAAATATATAAAATTAATGACATCAATATGAGCTTGAATAAACTTAGGTTATAGAGGATTTAACTTAGGGTATGGAAGATTTCCAAAAATACATTATGTCATGTTCTAGTTATTGACTTCAAAAAGAGCGTAATAAAGATAATGAAGATATAATATCCTCCAAACTTAAGACTTTGGATATGTAAACATTGGCAAAGAATATGTAAACATCTCAAAAATAAATACCCATCTTATTAATCAATAGAATCTTTAATAAAAACAACTAAAAGATTATTAAACAATAATTATTCTTTAATAAAAATTATTAAAAAATAATTATTCTTTAATAAAAATTATTAAAAAATAATTATTCTTTAATAAAAAAAATTAAAAAATAATTATTTTACTTTTGGGAGAAAAAAAAAAATATGTTTAATCAAAAGAAAGTAATCAGAGTTCAACAAAAATAAATATGTTTAGTCAAAGGAAAGTAATCAAAGGTCAAAGCTGAAGCTAATGCCACCACAGATTAATAGATCTGTTAATTACACCAATATGAATATGATCTTTATGCAAATTAATAAACCAACAATTAAATTTTAAGATCAATGTAAGGTGATAATAATTAATAATAGTTAATAGCATTTAATAAACGCAAGGATGTTAGCATTAAATCAAATTAGAAGATTCATTGGATTTATATGAATTTATGAGCTCATTGGATTTCTACGATTTATATGAATTTAAAGTAAAATAAATCTCCAAAAGCCTTGAGCAGTGAGTATGTTTAGAATAATAAAAGCAAAACAAAGAATATAAGTAATGTGAATTTTATATAATAATAATAATAATAATCTATTCGGATTTGAACCTGTGACTTCTTAAGAGGAAACTCATGTTCTTAACCATTAGACCCACTCAGAAAACATATATTCTTAATAGGTAGAGCTTATTGCATTGAATTTATAAGATTTATATGATTTTAAAATAAAATACATCTCCAAAAGCCTTGACCAGTGTGAATGTATATAAATTTAAAATAAAATAAATTTCCAAGTGCCTTGAGCAGTGTGGACTTTGTGGACTTTTAGAGTAAGTATGTTAATCATTTTTGGGTTGTTGAAATATGCAAAAATAAATTTTACATCTTTTTATTTTTATCTGTTTATTGTAATTTAATGTTAATATTTATATATATTTCAATAATTAGTTGTTTATTTATGTATTTTTTCAAATTTAATTTATTTTTCTAAAAATTTAATATATATATAACTTAAAAAGTGACATAGACAGATTACTATTCCTTGCTATATCAATACTTTTCTAAAATATGAGAATATCAAAAAGATTTTTTTAAATGGAAAAGAGATGTTTAAGAGATGTTTACCACATGACCTCCCAATATATCTCATGTAGCCAACTATTCCCTTGTTCATTTAAAGGCCTTGAGAGCATACATGATTCATATGGATGAAAGAGACAAAGTAAGATTAAACATAAATTTCATGTGGGGTTGTCTATGTCTTAAATCTTTTTGTATATATTATTAATTTACCCTTTCATTTTATTTATAAACCAACTATTTTAACTCAATATATATTTTTAACTCTAGTCTAAATATTTCAACTCCTTGACTCTTCTTACATGCAAAGCTGTAAAATTGAGCTGCTGAATCTTAAAAACATTGGTGAAAGGCATTCCTTTCCAGTCATCAACAATACATAGAGTACTATGCTTAATTTCTCTGAACTATTTAAGAATTCAAAAAATGATTTTGGTTAACCACATTTTCCCATATTTAATGCTTTCAAAATAATTATTTGTCCCCTTTTTTAACAAGATTATTCATCCACTTGGATTGATAAACATTATCAAGATTCATGATATTATAAAACATAAAAGTCAGAAGAAGGTTATGGGAACAGATCCCATGAAGCTCTTTCCAATTTACTCTGAAAGGAAAATAATAAATGGAATTAACGCATTCTTTCACTAAAATTATCTTCCCAACAAATTCGGTTTCACACTGGAGATCAAAATGGTACCCAATAATATTTATATGACAATTTGTTTTGATTTAAGATTCAGATATAGACAGTCAAAACCAGGCATTCATAACTCATATTCGAGGTTCACACTCCTTTAGCAAAACAGGCCATCTGTAATACCTGATATATTAAGTGTCTTGAGACTGTACAGTATCACTGCCATTATCAAAATATATAGAATTCTGTACATTTTATTTATATATACTGGATATTGATATAGCAAACTTCAATAGCTATGGAAGGTGATAATTGGAAAAGAGTTTTGTATATCATTTCCCACATGTACTGCATGCAGGCCTTCTATGACGGTCTGATGAGGGATTACGATATGATGCGATGCTAAAAGCTGGCGTCCATGGAGAGGGTCTTCTCACAGAGGGCGCTGTTGCCGGCGGTTTGAATCTTCTAATTTGTCGACGTGGAGTAGTGGGCTCAGCTGGTTGGCTATTCGACTTTGCAGTCTCTTCCAAGTTGGGAGACAATGGAGTTGGTCCAGAATTCAGATCAGGGACTGCTTCAACGGTTGGGGAAATTCTCGGAGATGTTTCAGCCGTAGGGGTTGGCGTATCTGGATTCATTTTTGCCCGAAAAACAAAGATGGTTACTGTATTTCCTGCAAAAAGATTGATAAGAGCAAGGAATAAATGAAGTGTGACTCTGATCACTTGATGGCTCCTTCAGAAAAGTAGAAGGTTTTAATCGAAGCATTATATTTATAGAGTGAGCAGTTACAGTGGAGTTCTTAAAAACGTTTGGTTTCCTTTTTCTTTTCGTTTCGTCAAGGAAATGAACGGACCTGCTATAATTACGTCCAAAGAGTTACATCTATTAAAAATGGACAGAAATAATGACCTTTTAAATACATAAGAGTTTTTAATAAACAAGATTTGATGTGGGAAATATTCTTAATCATCTCAATAAATTAAATTAGGTTTTGATTTGCAGTATTAAGTTTCTTGCATAACAAAACATAAACATGTCCATTAAATCAATGAGACTCGTTAAGTATCGGTTACCGTGCATAGCCCTCGTTGCCAAAAATGTTCCAATTATTATTAATATGCTTCTCCATTATATTATAGTACAAACCATATAAAATGTTATTATAGGCACAGTCGACAAGAACAATGCAAATAGATATGGATGCTAATGATCTTATCAAAAGCCACCTAATTTACAGAACAGGTGATCGTTTGACACTAATAACAGGATTGCTGATCGTTTCAAAACCACAAAAGCAGAACTGGTGATTGTATATCTCTCTGCGTCTGTGCTAAAATTTAAGCAGTGCAGGTTACCATATGCTTTAGCCGTGTAGGTTACCATTGAGGCCCCCTAAGGGATTCCTTTACCCCGAGCCTCTCAACCAGAAGCAACTGGAATTCGACGTCATTCTACAGGAAGGTAAAGGTGAAGGAGCGGCTTCCACGAGTTCTGTCATATGCTTTTGCAGGCCGTTTTTTATTATTATTTTGGCGTTAGGGTTAGAATTACGGTTAGGGTCGTCACTGTTTTGGCAGCCTGTTTTTTCACTGTTTTTCCGTTACGGTTAGGGTTACCACCGCCTTATCGCCTTGTCGTTTCATCCTTCAAATCGGAAGATCGGAGGCCTCCCATTACTAAACCCTAAATTTCATAATTAGCCTTTTGGCATAGTCATATTTATTAATAATTTATTTTAAATTGAAAATAATGGAATTCCGATCGGAGGCCTCCCATTACTAAACCCTAAATTTCATAATTAGCCTTTTGGCATAGTCATATTTATTAATAATTTATTTTAAATTGAAAATAATGGAA
>CBVK0103889327.1:0-14633 GCA_900067695.1 Picea abies | reverse complement strand
CAACAAGACAGAAGGAGTCCCAGAACTCATTCATTCAAATGTATGTGGCCCAATGCCATCCTCCTCCATTAATGGGTATGTATACTATGTATCGTTCATTAATGATTATTCTCGTAAAATACCTAGATATATTTGAACTGTTCGTCAAGATCAAGGAATTCAAATCCTTGATAATCGAACCCTTTTGTAAGGAATATTAAGATACTCATGTTAGATAATGGAGGAGAATATACCTCAAAAGAGTTCGTGAACTTATGCAAAGATGCTGGGATCAAGATCCCCAACAAAATGGTGTAGCTAAACGGAAGAACAGAACCATGCTAGAAGCTATGAAGATCAACATCTTCCTATGTGCTTATGGGAAGAAGAAGCAATGACAACTATTTATGTGCATAACTGATTACCCCATAGTGCACTTGGGATCAAGACACCAAAAGAGATGTTCATCGGAAATAAGCCAGAGGTAAGCCATCTCAAAATATTTGGTTGTCCAGTGTTTATTCATATACCGAAAGAGAAAAGAAACGAAATGGAACCCTCTGGAAAGAAGGGAATATCTATGGGATACTATGAGGTCTCCAAGGTCTTCAGAATCTACATACCTGGTCACCGACACACTGAAATCAGTAGGGACGTGACCTTTCATGAAGAATTTGCACTTAAGAAATCGAGAAGATGCCAGCTTGAAGAAATGTATGAAGAGGAACCTATAAATCCCAGGACGACGGAATGCGTGAGGGAAGTTCCCATAGCTGCAGAACCTGTAAGGCAAGTCATAGCTTCTCCTGATGAGGATATTCCTGAAGATCATGATATAACAGAATTTCAAGAACCTTCTCAAATGACCTTCTCCCATAAAAGAAAGCCTGCTTGGGCAAGAGAGCTTATTCAATATGGAGAGAAGTATGGTGTTCCAAAAGGAACCACGAGACAGGTGAAGAGACTGAAGCCATTCTCCAGTTACACGGCTTTGATGTGTAATCTACTTTATGAAGAACCCACATGTTTTGAAGAGACCATCCAAAAGAAGGAATGGCCAGATGCCATGACAAGAGGAATACCAATCCATAATAAAGACTGATGTATGGGAAATATTTCCCAAACCAAAAAGTAAGGATGTGGTATCGTCAAAATGGCTCTTCAAAATAAAACATGATGTTGATGGAAGTATTGAGAAATATAAACCAAGATTTGTCGCTCATGGCTTTTCCTAGAAGGAAGGTATTGACTATGAAGAGACATTCGCTACTATGGCCAGATACACTTCGATCAGAACCATTATAGCTCTTGTCGCCAAGATGAAGTGGAAGTTGCACCAGATGGATGTGAAGATAGCTTTCCTGAATGGTATTATCGAAGAGGAAGTGTATATAGAGCAACCCCAGAGATTTGAGGTTGAAGACATGAAGTCTCATGTTTTTTGATTGAAGAAAGCCTTATATGGATTGAAGCAAGCTCCCAGAGATTTGTATGGCCGTATAGACAGTTTCTTGACAAGATTAGGCTTTACCAAGAGTAAAGCAGACTCAAATATCTACTTCAAAATTATGGATACTGAACCAGTAATATTACTACTGTATGTGGATGACTTATTCTTAACTGGAGAAGAAAATCTCATCACTGAATGTAAATCGACATAAAGCAAGATGATTCCTTGCTTCTGACCTCATTGTTAGATGTAAAATGAGATGTTGATGTGTTCCTTGATTTTGATCTAGTTGTTAGATGCAAAGCAAGATGATTCCTTGCTTCTGACCTCGTTGTTAGATGTAAAGCAAGATGAGTTCCTCTTGAGATTTACTCACTTGGAAACCTTGAAAAGGTTTCTCTACCTCTGCACTTATTGTAGGATTCCTCCACACAACTGTCCTATCCATCCTGAGCTTTTCCTTCTTGAATGTATAAGGATTTCGACCCTTGTATTTCCCTTCAAAGGGGAATTGGATGCCCTCTTGGAAATCTCCTGCTCAAGCACTCCTTGCTGAGCTACAGAGTGTTCGACATCTGTGTGAGTATCTTTCTTTGATACTCCTCTCCTCAAACTCGACAGAGAATTCTCTTGGGTGCACTCATGCACTCGCTTGACACCCTCCTAGCAGAGCTCTATAGAATTCTCATAAATTCTATAAGTGTATTCTCCTATGACACTTTCCTTTTCCCAGAACTCAAAATAGAGTTCTCCTTGTGAACTCCTTGCACTCACTCGATGCTCTCCTGGCATGGTTTTACAAAACGTTCAGTGATTCTGTCTTCTCTCTGTGCCCTCCTCTGCACAGTCTCACCTCCAGGGTGTTCAACAACCTTGAGGATTCTCCTTGAGTCTAATACTTCCTCTGTTGCGCCCTCCTGGCACGTCTCTATCCGAATTCTGTAGAACTCATAAGTGCACTCTTGCACTAGATTACAGAACCCTCAGTATTATGTCATGCAACCTCTTACATGAAGCCACACAAAACCCATACTTGGAATCAAAGAACACAACAGATAATGAACTCTGTTTGTCACCTACAAATGCAAACTAACATACATCTACATCATATAATGAACACATATATAGAATTCATGAAAGACACATAAACACATAGAAACAAATATGCAGGAAAAATTTCTTTGTATTATCTCAGAATATTTGTTTACAATGGGTTTGAGCTCAGACTGCAACAGAGTCTCGCCTTTCCTCTCTTCCTCTCTCTTTTCTCTATTCTACTCCCTCTAAATAGAAAACAAAGATTTTTTTACAAAGAGGGGCTCCTCGAGTTCTTCCCTCCATCTCACCTACTCTCATAAATTATAATGAATTACATTCAATGGGCCATTTAATCTAAATTGGATCTAGATCCCCATCAATCTATCAACCATTAAAGGTGACCCTATATACTACATGCACCAAGGCATCGGTGTGGCTCTTTAGCCTTACAACAATTATTACAAATTTGAAAATGAGAGGGTTGGCGCCTCTCACCTCTATTGAATGTGCGTTGAATGTGTCGCCTAGCTAGCATGTTGTTGGATTGGAGCGATGCTCCTGCATCAAGTTGCCAACATTATCTTTGGAGATTGTAGTGGTTGAATCTCCTTTTCAATAGTGGAGCTTAGATTTTATTGGTGAGATGCATGATAAGTTATAACTCTAGTAGTTTCGACCTTGTATGAAAACTAATATTTTTCTAGGGTTTTTGTTAAATGAAGTCAATAATTGGATTAAGGGTCAAATATTTACGGATTTCAAGGAAGCATACCATTGGTGCCTCTCTTTTTCACCTTACTTCTTGTCTTTATCTTAGTTGTGAACTTGAGTCTTTTGGCTGTCATTGATTTTGTCACTTTTCTTCCATAGAACATATTGTTGAGTGGTGTGAGTGAAAAAAAGTCTTGAGGTCTTCTCTCCAGATCCTATAAGAATTTTTCATGGATGTGAAATTAATTTGATGTTTCTTATATCAATGAAATTGTTGTTCTAATGATAATATTAGAAATATCATTATCCTTTCTGATCAATTTGATCATGTTGATGGTATGAGAATTCTATCTTGTAATAGCTCTCACTTTAATACTTTTTGGACATTAAAACTTCCTTTGACTATTAATACAACAGAATGTACTTTGAGCTTTACGACTTAAATTTGTAAGTTCCTTTTGTTGGTGAGATTTTTTTCCTTGTTGGTATTTCTCTTGTCCATACTCCATGCCCTTCTTGACTATGGAACCAATGAATGAATGAGATTAGATTAGAGTAATTTACTCATTGTTTGAAGGTTATTACTCATCGTTTTAAGATAATTGTTTGCTAATTTTTCAAAGAGACGTTCAGATCCCATTTTTTTTTTCCATTGTCTTTCAAATATCTTTTTGTGAAATTCGCTCACTTACATTGCAGATATGCAACTTTCTTTGCAGAACTAGCCACAGTAATAAATTAAGATTTGTGTGATTTTAAAGATTAATTTTAGCATAACTAATTTTCTTTCTTGTTGATAATGAGTTAGTATTGTATATTTTGAATTATTTGATTGCAGAGAAACATGTATTATCGCAGTTCAAAGTAAGTTATACACCAGAATCTAAAAAAAAAATATTTGAATTTATTAGGGACACCCCTCTCAGACTAGCATGCACTATTCCAAAAATGAGAGAGAGAATCTAAGTGACTTAATTAATTTTCTTAAATTATTATTGGATGACTCCTTTTGGGACAATTTTGAGTGGTTAAAATTACAAATACATATTTTGTGAACTAGTGTTTCAGGAGAGCTCCTTATCATCCCTTTGAAGTAATATTCACATATTTAGAGATTTTCCTTTCAATAGTGATTAATTTTAAATCTACCTATGTTGTTTTCTATTTATAAGAAACATATTTTATTTAGTTCCTAATTATTTCAATTCCAAATACTTCCAATATGCACATAAAAGTGAAAACATAGTATCAAGACACACAAGTTATGCCCTATTTGCAATCAGAGTATAAAGACACGCCAACCAAAAGGAATCAAGACACCAAATTGTAATGCTCATAGGAATGTAAGTTATTCCATATTTTCAATTAGAGTATCAAGACACAACTAGACATCAAAGTAAATAAATCATTGCCAATGTCCAACATAACTAGATCATAGAGAAAATGCCAACTAAATTAATGTGAGCACATACCACTAAACAAGTAATGAGGTAGATATAAAACTATAAAAAAAATTAAATATAAACTAGTATCCAAACAATGCACTTCAATACAAACCTACGTCCTAATGCATAAATTCAATGCCTACCATAAAAACCAGGTATAAAACACTAACCTTTATTTATTTTCAGGATATTTTTTTGAGAAATTTATAAAGAAATGGATTGTTAATAAGGACAAAAAAAATTACTTAAAATCCATGAAATTTATCTTCTTGAATTGAGATTAGAATCCATGATATTTCTATTTATTCGGAAATTTAACAAATATAGAATATTGAGACCAAAATGACTAACTTGAGAAGGGGAAGTCATATATTTCATCTCTACTACTAAAGATGTCTTTGCTTGCCTCTTCAAAAGCCTCCAAGTTCTATCTGTTGCAATTTTATTCTCCATTTCTACTACCAGTGGTGAATATATAGTGTAACCCAAGAAACAAATTGAACGGTGGTAACTTAATAACAAACCTAAACTCGATTATCATGCCCTTCCCACCAATTAACCAGTTATGAACAACATAAATTCCATTCACCCTAAAGTCAGTTATCACGCCCTTTCCTCCAATTAACCATTTATGAACAACATAAACTCCATTAATGAGTGCATAAGTCAACAAGTGAATTGAGTAAACCAATCATATAGATTAAAATCAATCCCTTACCCTAGTTTTTTAGCACCCTCCTACCAATTAGCATGAAATATTTTGGGTGAACTCCATTAACAGATGGAGAATTCGACCATGGAATATTGTGTATGTAAAACCCTCTTAGATTCCCCATGTCGATTTATAACTCTCCTGACTTCCCAAGGTCATTCGATAAACCTTCTCGCTTCCCCAAGTCAGTCAATACGAGCTTCTAGTAATGGATTAATTGCAATGTCAAAAAATTATGAATCAAAATGCACTATCATTCCATGTGCTATGCAAATGCCTTATTACTTGTCGAGTGCATACACTGTCATCATGCCATAACCTTCAAGTATAATAATATTTCATAAGTAAGTACAATAATAATTTTATTTTATATTATGAAAAAATTCCAATATAATTTTATTTCATATTATAAACTTGTAATATTTTATATTATCTACTTTCAATATTGGTTCATTTCTTGATATGGTATATTAATGAAAAAGTACCCATTTAATTTACACATTATTTATGAATAATTTTTATAACTATGACTAAGCCCCTCAAATTAAATCACTTAATGTCTAATATAAAGTCTAATAATTGAATATATTGAGTAGTTCCTCATGGTTGGATCTAGTTAAAGGTAATTAGTTCCTAGGGGATTTTTCAAGATTTTCATATAATATTTATAGGATTACTAGATAGCTACATTGACATCGTCATGATATATAGCTAATTTTGTGTCAATTTCTTAAGCCCCCCTAAATTAAATCTCTCAATATTTTCCAATATGAAGTCTAATAATTGACTATATGGAGTAATTCTCATGGTTGGTCGTTCTAGTAATTCAAATTAATCAATTAGTTCCTAATTAGGGAATTAATTTCAAGATGATTATATAATTTTATCCATATCAACTTCCAGCTAGGACATCATCATGATAGATAATTTGGTGTTAATAGTTGAGTTGTGACACATGAGGGGGTCTATAATTTACTAAATTTAGAGACCCCTTTCTAGGGGGTCTCTAAATCCATATGCGGTGTTAGAATTTAGTAAATTGTACAAATTCATTGTCAAAATTGCAATTTTTCATTATCGGAGTGATCCACAATTAAAAATGACCAAATAAATGACCAATAGTTATGTGGTCATTTTTAGTCTAGATATCTCGTGACCAAATTTGGTCATTTATCTTGGTGTTTTTTAGTTTAGTTTTATCCCATGACCAAAAGTGGTCATTTATCTTGGTATTTTTTAGTTAGGTCACTTAAATTTATCAATTTTAGTCATTTATCCCTTGAAAAAACTGTGGGGGCAATTTCTTTTGGTCTCATGGTCACTTATCTCTCATTGTGTACTAGTGATTGTGTATCCTATAGTTTCTTTGACCTACATATGAATTGGGACGATAATTAGGATCCACAACCAACACTCTTATCCTTTGGTTTCTCTCCCAATGGGTAAAGTGGATCCTCACTCCCATATCCTCATCCTTTTTCTCCATTCTCATTAATAGATCACCCTCTGCCACCTTCACACCCTCTCGGGGCAGTCAACAAGGTGATCATCTCTCTCCTTTTCTCTTCATTATCAAGGTTGAAGTCCTTGGCTGAGCTCTAAAAGAAGTTGTAGAAGATAAAAAGATATGAGGACTACGACTACATGGTGATGATTTTCTTATATCCCACCAGTAATTTGTGGATGACAAAATGCTCATGGGAGCACCCTCAATTTACAAATCCAAAGCTATCAACCAAGTCCTCTTGAACTTTATGGAAGCCACAGGTACTTCTATCAATCAAGCTAAATATCTTGTTTTTTTCTTTAACACTCCCTTGGTTCTGTAGACCCATATTTCTAGAATTCTCATCTTCCAAAGGAGCCCCCTTGATGGACAAGGCTCTGTGAAGCTCCTCATCAGAGGATCTACTCACAAGGATGGAACACAAGCTATCATGTTGGACTTACATATGCCTCAACTCTCCCTACAGATTGATTCTCCTAAAATTAGTTCTTCAAGCCATGCCTCTATATATCGTCTCGACACTAGCTTCCCCAAAGCATATCCTCAAAGTTGTCTGCAATATCCAATGCTCCTTCCTATGGGGGGGAGATTCAAAATATCACAAATGGGAAATTGTATATTGGGAAAAGAGATGCTTCCCCAAGCATTCATATGGGCTTGGTCTTAGATATCATAAAATTATTAGCACTACCCTAGGGGATAAAACTTGGTGGCACTATCTTAAAAACAAGGAAGAACTTTGGAGGAGATTCTAGCATAATAAATATTGACCCACAATAAACCATAAATAACTCATCCACCTTGATGGACACCATCCTAGCTAAATTATTTGCAACTCATCCTAGAAAAATAAGGATCTCATTACCAAGCATAATTTCTGGGAAATCAGAAATGGAAAACAATCTTTATTCTGGGATGACGCCTGGTAGAAAAACCCATCTTTAAGTAGAAAACCAGAATTACAATAACTCTATACTAACATGATCAAATGAGGAAGGAAAACCTTGAACCAATATTGGCTTCCCAGAACCTATATGACCAATGGAGATCCTAGATTCCCAAATATCAATGGCACTTCCTGGCCCCTGACCTTGAATGGGACAACTTTTGGAAAGACCTCAACAAAAAACGAATAAAAGTTAAAAATGAAGACATTGTGAGATAGGGCTATAAATCTGCATGAGATTTTACTCTCAAAGAAGCTTATAGGTTAGCTTCCAATGGGATGGATCAACCAAAAAAACCCATATGGAGAAAATCCTGAGGGAAAAACCTATGGCTAAAAATATCATTCTTCCTCTGGCTTCTTTCTCATGGGGAATTTGTCACTTGGGATAACCTCACCAAAAGAGGATTTGTTGGCCCCTCGATCTGCCACCTTTGTCCTAAAGAAGGGAAACACATGGAAAACCTTCTCAATAGCTACTCAATCTCCATTGCGCTCTTGGATCTAGGGGGCATGAAATTCTACACCATGGATCGTAATGGAGACAGCGTGAACAAAACCATTGTTGGCTGGAGGGACAATGCCTTCTCTAACCCAATCATCAACTGAGCTTAATAGACACTCCCTGGATTCCTTCTATGGAAAATATGGAAGGAAAGGAATCATTGCATATTCAACAACCAACATTCTGAGACAAAAATCATTTGGCAGAACATCAACTGACACATCAAGGAAATGACTCTCTTGAGGCCCTAGGAAGAGAGGGACTGGATAAGGACAACTCAGGAAATCCATATCCTTAAGGATATGGATATAATGAACCTCTCTAGAAATCCCAACCCCTCCATACACAAGTCTCCTATAACCATCCCTAACTCTTGGAGCCCTCCCCGTTGGATTCCTTAGATTAAAATTTGTCAGTGCCTCCAAGGGAATCCTAGGCTCAACTGGTATTGGCGAAGAAATTCATGATGAGAAAGGAGTTTTAATGTGGATGTTCTTTGATTTTATTGTCCTAGACATTAATAATAAAGAAGAAATCCAAGCTTTGGAACAATGCCTCATTTTAATATTCAAAGAGAGATTTCACAAACTCATTATGGAAGGGGACTCTCATATAATTTTATATATGCTTTGAAAACTCCATAAAACCCCCCCCATTTCCAAGATATCCAAAATATGGAGACTATAATGCAGTCTTTAGAACATACAACAACTAATCTCTCTTATTGAAATCATCATTCCCACCAACATCAAAATATCGACCAATAAAGTTGCAGATTTTCTTGCCAATGCAGGAGCTCTAAAATAATTCCATCGATTAGTCTAGAATTCGGACCCCCTTTAAACCTCCCCCCTCTTGATCGACTACAAATATCTTTCCCAATCTGACCTTTCCCAGACAAATCTAAGGCACCCGAATCGGGTGGGAGGTGATCCATGATACATTGGGGGCCTCAATCCCATCCCCCACCTGGTATCCTAACAATATTCCAATATCGTTTCTTGACTCCACCCTCGTTCCCTCACATAAATGAGTATCCATCCATGTTTACTCTCTAGTGTGTGATCATCCTCAAATCACACTACTATCATTCATATTGTCCAAGCAATGAAAATATGGAATCATCGACAATTAGTGCTAGTAATGGCGTCGCATGACACCATCCTGGCATTGGTAAGTTGGCTCTCCCGCCAGGTTCTTTACTCCCTTTTGCAACATTCTCACCTTGTGTCCCCATTATCCTCATCATCCTTCACTCTCGCCTGGCCCCTAGTATGCTCATTTATGGTCCCGCATCACTCTTACTATCACTCTTATTCTCCACTTTGTCTCTACCTATCTTATTCCTATAGCTCCAATGTTGCGAGGAGGCCACCGTCAGCATGCCTGTAGTCATAGGGGTGGCTCTCTATCTTGCCAAACTCAACTTGCTACTGCTCATGCAACCAAATTTTACAAAGCACATACTCCTCTGGAAGTCCAGACGGAACTAGATCTAGCAGAGGTTGATGCTTGGGTCCTTCGTCATTTTATAGATAATGAAGCTATTGATGAAAGTATTGGTTCCTAGGTTCCTAATCATGGTACCTAATTATCTCGCGCCACCCTCTATTCCAAAACTGTGGACATTTACTAGATTCTTAAGACTAATATGGGCAAGGTTCTCGTAGAGAGAAACGAGGCTCACTAGGAAATCTTCCTATAGCTAGATGAAATGAAATGAAAATTGTAGGACATGGACCTAAAGCTTGACAAGATTGCCAGCAAGAATATGGCCCAAGATGGAGAAGACCAGGTGCATACCCATACAATGGCACCTCCCCTAGATACATTATTTGGTTCACGTATTTGATTTTACATGCCCTTCCCTCTTTTTTTTTGGTTTTACAGTCATGGACATCTGGAGGCTCTTTCCCCACCTCACACTTGTTTTAAGGATAGCTATAAAAAGTTATAGTGATAGTTTAATTTGCAAACAATGTTGTTTACTATTTCTTGTTCTTTCAAATTGCAAGGGACAACACAAACTGCTCTTTTGTGGTTAGAGAGAGAGAGAGAGAGTATGCATTATTTGAACCTATGTTTTTGTGTAAGATAAAGTGCTAGTTAATGCATATGTCAATTTTAAATTAATGTATCTTGTTATTTGAGTGTAAAGTTCCTAGTAATTAATGGATATGGCATATTCATAACTATGTTGAGCTTCACAAACTTAATGATTGGTAGTAAAAAGGCTCTAAAATAATGTCTATATGAAGGTAGAAGAGAAGGGAGTATTAGAGTGTGAGAGTGATTAGCCCTCCTAAAAAACAAGTTTATTAGTTGTCTTATAAACTTTGTCTCAAAATTCAAAATTCCATAATAATTTTTAATTATACATAAAATAATCATTTATTATAAAAATAAAAATATTTTTGATTGATTTAAGATATTATAAATATGATTAATGAAAATACAAATAATCAAACATTAATAAAAAATATAATTTATTCACTATAATTCAATTCAAAAGCATTCATCAACCATTTTTATTTAATTGTCATGTTTATAAATGATACATAATATAACCTAATGAATTTCATCTTTTAAGCTAGGGTTTCTTGATTAAATATAAGTGTCAAGATGGAAAAAAATCTAAATATAAATGTAGATCTACATATATCTTCAAACTCTTTCTAGCATAAAGCCTTAATAAAACAATATGTCATCATCAAATTATGCACTAAACCCATAAATACTTCACCCCTAAAAATTTAGGCTTCACTAATGTCCCTTGCACACAACTTTAATTTAGCACATGTCCTTGCACACAACTTTAATTATGGTAAATGTTTTGGTGTTTGAACCTTCATTTAGGACTAGAATACTACACCAACTCACTTGGAGTCTCTCTTTGTTGGTTAATTGTTCTATTTTCATATCACACCATGTCCATAACTTGTTGGTTAGTCATAGTACATAATTTGCACAATCAATATGATAATATGACACAATTGTCTGTGTCATGATTCATGCATATTGATTTAATTAGTTGAATTATCACTTCCTTATTGTTATTGGAATTGGTATTGCAATGAATTACACTAATAGTTGAATTATCACTTCCTTATTGTTATTGGAATTGGTATTGCAATGAATTACACTAACTTGTAAATATCATAGATATAAATGAAATGACATGTAGATATTGGTGTATTTATAATTCTTGTTTTCTTTGGTTGAGTTTATTATGTGAATTTTATGGCAAAGAGAAAAATGCAGTTGAAATGAAAGATCAGTCTAATACAATTTCTTTCAATGAATCCCCTCCCTCCTACCTCCACGTAAGAGTTTATACTTTCTCATATATTTTTTTTGCAAATATAATATTATATCAGAAAAAGTTTAACATCAATTTAATATCACAATGATATAATAATTTAAATGATATTGTTATATATAGACAAAGGCTAACCTAACATCTTCGTGTCTTTAACGGATCAATTAAAAACATTAAAAAAACACATTTTTATGTGCTTAAATTCAACTCGCAAATGGTTAAGATTATCAGCCTCTTGTCATGAATTACCATGGTGCTATAGATTAGCTCATATGAATTATCATGGTGCTATAGATTCGCTGATATGGCATTGTACCCTTGAAATTGAATCAGCTAGGTCAGCCAAGGAAGCTTTTTTCAAAACAGAACTTGGGGATTAGTTGGCCGGTCTTCGGATGGCATGATCAACAATAAAAGAAAAAGGTAATCTCCAACCCAATAAAAAAAATTCCAACCAAATAAAAAAAATAAAACCGCCTTGGATTCCTCCTAAAATTGTATTCCAGCCATCCAACCATCATTTTGAAGGAGACGCAGGACGATATTCCGGCCAATAAACGGCCTTGGATTCCCCCGAAATTTGAGGGCAGCAGATTTGATAATAAAAAGCAGAAGTTAGAATTAGAATGTCTGTGGCCGATTGAAATAAAGCATTTGACCGTTTGAAAATAAATCATTTGAGACAACCAACCTCGTACTAGTAGTATCTCATCTTCTAATAAAGCATTGGAGACCATTTGAAATGTCTGTGACCGAAATGTCTGTGATATAAATCATTTGACCATTTGATCTCATCTTCTATAAAGCATTTGAGCCAACCTCCGACTTGATATTATTTTTTCTTCTGCCCCAATAAGAACGAATAAATGCAATGCAAAATAGTACAGAGACTATTGCACTAAAATAACCACAACCGTGATGGAATGCCGTGGACTATGATGGGAATGCAGAACTCCGAAACTGGAGGAATTGAAACTCTTCAAGATGCCAACTGAAGGAACAGGGCCTTCGAGTTCATTGTGAGAAAGATTGAGGGTTCTGAGGCTTGTCAAGTTTCCCAACTCCGCGGGTATTTTTTCAGTGAGCATATTTGAAGATAAATCCAGACTTCTTAATAACGTAAGTTCGCCTAATTCCGCGGGTATCTCTCCTTGTAAGTGATTGTTTGACAGATCTGGGAATGGAACGTGTAAGCCTGTTGAAAGAAATGTCCAGATTCTGGAGTCTAATGCACTTTCTGAGGCTCCCCGGGATAGGACCACTGAGCATATTGCCAGACAAGCTGAGAAAAGTCAACCATTCAAGCTTTGATATTGCCTCTGGAATGGTACCCGAGAATTTATTCAAGTCAAACTTCAGTTGCGCAAGCTCTCTACATCCAGTTATCTCGTTTGGAATTCTTCCACTCAAGTAATTTCTGTGCAGGTACAGTCGTTGAAGGTGAGTGAGGAGACCCAGTGAAGGACGAAAGGAGCCACTGAAACGATTGCTCCCGAGGTCCAGTGAATACAAATTTGTTAGATTTCCAAGATTTTGTAATCTAGAGAGCAACCCTAGACTTTCGGGAATAGGTCCCGACAGATGGTTATCGTAGAGTGCCAGAGTCGTCATATCAGAACAACGACCTAAACTAGCAGGAATCCTTAGCTCAGCTGGTATGTTACCAGTTAAGGATGGGAGAGATCCAAGCTCAGCTGGTATGTTACCAGTTAGCTGGTTATCTGAAAGATCGAGTCGAACCAGAGATTTACAGCGAGACAGAGTAGGCGGAACACGTCCAGATAAGCTATTTTCATAGAGCAACAAGACTTCTGGGTTAGAAAGTTCCCCAAGCTCTTTCGGAATGGTATCGGTACAACCAAGCCTTGTAGTATTTTCATCTCATCTTCTATAATCTGCATAGGTTTCCCATTGGTTTCTTGGTTGTTCCTTTTTCATTTTGTTTGGCCTATATTAGCTTCCTCTGTATCTGGAGGAGATGAAACCTATGATCTCAGAGAATGATCTACAGAGCGTCTCATCATCAATATCTCCTACAATGAACCAGGTCGCCATGAACCCATCAACGCCATTTAAGGTCAGTAATCTCTACCCATTGACGCAGTTTATTTTTCATATTCTTCCTTGCTCTCTCCAGAGACTTTTTGAATTATTTAAAGCAGATTCCGATGCATTTATTGTTTATGTTAGGTCTGTGTTTGCAATCCACATCATGGAGGATTTGATGTTTATTTTTCATTGTTTTAGGATGCTTTAATGCTAAATAGTTGGGACTGTTTTTTAGTTGAAATCTAGGTTTTACTTGATGCTAATTCAAAACTTATGATCCAAGGCTCAAACTAACTGAAATTGTACAATAAAGATACTTAGTATAACATGATACTTTTGTGCATGGGCTTTGAACCTGCGTTGCGTTATAGAAGACTCTGCACCGATTGACTTGGAGTATTTTTTTGTCTGTTAATTGTTTTGGTTTTCAAGATCACATCATGTCCATAAATTGTTGGTTAGTCATATTAAGGAAGTTATTTGATATTTAGAAATGGATGATAATCGTTCTTGTGGATATTTAGAAATGGATGATAATTCTTATCAAAGAAATTATTTGATTATTTTATTAATGTTTTATTTTAATGAAGGAAAAAGTATTATTTTAATGAAGGAAAAGGTATTTTTTTCAATAAGTATTTCAAATAATTAAGATAATTTTTTTTAAGGAGAATATAATTTTCTATTTCATTTAAAATATTCACATGTTTTATTTTTTTTAAATAATTTATTCATTTTATAGGTTATTTAACTTAATTGTATTATTTATTAAAAATTGTACTCATGGAATTTATTTTAGATATATATTATTATTTTAAATAATTTATTCATTTTATAGCTTATTTAACTTAATTGTATTATTTATTAAAAATTGTATTCATGGAATTTATTTTAGATATATATTCATTTTTTTTGTTTATTACTTTAAGTGATATAATGCATTTTTCCTAATAAGTTGATTTTAAGTTTAGT
>CBVK0103889305.1:0-12987 GCA_900067695.1 Picea abies | reverse complement strand
CGAATAGAGAAGATCTGAGCACATGCAGAGAAGGTACTCCGGCAAAGATTTCATATAGCAGTTTATACAGCATCCTTAATGACAACAGCAATAGCAGGCCTTCCTTCAGCAGTTCCACACGGCAATAATGAGGACACAAGGGCATTTATGGAGAAAAGAGAGAGAGATAGAGGGTGCATGCAAGCACCATCCATAGTTTAGTTCCAAATTAGATGCCTTTTATATTTAGACTGCATGCATACTTGCACTCTCCTCTAGTGGACTAACCTTTCTAGGAATAGTTCCTTCATGCAAGTTGAGGGCACCAATCCCAGAGCCAGGAATAAATCTAGTGTCTAGGTTTATTTCAATCAATGCACAGTAGTGCATGTGCGAAGATTTATTGTACCTCCTAGTCTATAAAGGAGAAGACAGGGATATAGGTTTTATTCAATTCAGTTTTTCATAGTAGGAAGTAGTGGATGAAGGTAGAGATTGTTTTCTGTGTATTTCCTGTTTTCAAGAGTAATAAACAGAGAGTGGTCTAGCAGCAAGCAGCGAGGTAATCAAGCTTATATTAAATTTTAATGCAGAGACCCAGGTTGAAACCCCTCGAATGGGTGTGGATGAGGCCAGGTGCAATTCTTGGGTGACTTTGACAGCATAGATACGCCCCTCATAGTGCAGCAACTTAGCCAAAGAGACTCTATAAGAAGTATTTCTCAAAAATAAAAAAGAATAATAAACAGTGATGTGATTTGAGTTTCAGATCTGTGTACTTGCTGCTACTTTCTTCAGTTTGATGTGTTTCAGTTCCAAGTAAAAAACAGATTGCAGTTTTGATAGAGATTTCAGTTTTCTGTTTTCCTAAGTAAGTAGGTTAGAAATAAAACTAAAACTGTTACCATGTGCTGAGGAATTTTAACATATATAAGTTAGTTATATACTTGGGTTGTGTTGGCAAAAGCTTTGTGTTAGTAATGGAAGTAATATAGTAATGATTTCAAGAAGTATCTGAGTTTGCCAAATGGGTTCCCATGTATCACTGCACTAAGATTGGGCAACTTGACTGACAGACTCGTTAAATTGTTTTTATGGTGCATTGACTTCAACATGAAGTTCTTATAATTGTTTTTAAAGTGCATTGATTTCAGCATGGGGTTCTTAAGTTTGATTTCACAGTGCGTTGATTATAGCATGCAGTTCTTAAGTTTATTCTTACAGTGCATTAATTTAAGAATGTAGTTATAAGTTTGTCCGTATGCTGCATTGATCTCAGTATGTTGATTTCATGGTAGATTTATAATAACGAGAATTACATATATCAATATAAATACAAGAATTACATATCAATAAAAATACAAGAATTACATATCAATAAAATTATGAGAATAACATAGATTAATAGAAATAAGAGAATAGCATATATCTATATCAATAGAAATATGCGAAGAACATATATCAATGTATCAAAAGAAATATGAGAACTGTCAAATTTCAACAGTTACGCAAAACTGCAACTAGCTTAGATCCATCTTAACCTGTATCTATCAAGCACCGAACAGGATCAATCTCTTGAAGTGCAAACCTCAAGTTTTTGCACCCTCGAAGACTTTAAATACATAAATACATCAAGGTTTGCACCTAGATGCGATTTGATCCCTCTCAACAGTGGATAGGTCCATGGTGAGTATGGATCTAATCTAGTTAAATATATAAATGAAGATGATATACCCTGTATGTACAACTATGGTTCATGATCCTAACATACAACGATTCTCCCCATTTAGTACATACATTAGACCTCAAAACACTGATTTTAATGGCAAAAGAAAAAGATTAATACCTAGTTCTTCAAATGCAAGGCTGACCGGTTGCATATGTTTTGTGCTGCAGAAGCATGCGTTTATAGCTGGTAGTACATAGAATCACCAATAATCCCTGCAAGAACACCATCCATCCTTGAAATGATGGAAACGGTTAGAATCTCTCACAGTAATTTCTCGTCCAACAATCTTGGAGATAAACTTAGTAGCAGAATGGCAATCACCACATGCACGAAGATTCTTGATGATCCGGATGGGTGTGCCAGTAGGTGTGTTGAGAAGACCAAATGCAATTGCCAGTTTCTCACTGTGGTAACACAGAATACTTTCCATCTGTTCCTCCTCCACATCATTCAGCACAAACCTCATGTTGGGCACATAACCTCCCTCTTTCATCTGCCCTGACAATTCTTCTAACTTTTCATAAATTCTGTGTGATTGTGGATGTGATCTATCTCCCACGACAAAAGTATATACCCGTTTATCAAGTTCAATCCAGCTGCATCCTGGTTTCTTTTCTACCCTCCTGTCTTTCATCATTTTTCGCACCTTTTCAATGCCATCCCACCTGCCAGCTGCTGCATAAATATTTGAAAGCTGCACATAATGTGAGGCATTCTCAGGGTCCAACTCAAAGAGGCATTCTGCCACACGCTCTCCTAGCTTTATATTAAAATGAATCCTACAGGCACTAAGCAAAGAACTCCACAAAGCAGCAGTAGGCTTTATTTGCATGTTGTTGATTAATTCTTCTGCTTCATCCAGGTGCCCAGCACGACCAAGAAGATCAACCATACAGCAATAATGTTCTATTACAGGTGCGATGTTATGATATCGTTGCATTGAATCAAAACACCGCAAGCCATCATCAACTAAGCCTGCATGGCAGCAAGCAGATAAAATACCAACGAATGTGACATGGTCTGGATTCATGCCAGAGCATTGCATTTGCTCAAAGAGTTGGAGAGCCTCCATACCATACCCATGCATAGCATATCCTACAATCATTGCATTCCATGATACTACATTCCTTATCGCCATTTTTTCAAATGCTTTGCATGCAAACTCTATGCTACCACATTTGGCATACATGTCTACAAGCGAACTCCCCACAAAAAGATCATACTGGAATCCACATCTAATTATGTCTTCATGGATCATCTTGCCATGTTCTAGAGCTGCCAAGTTGGCACATGCAGGGAGAACACTTGCATAGGTGTCTGAGCTGGGCTTCTCACCTGTCAGTTGCATTTGTTGAAAGAATTTCAAGGCCTCATCAAAAAGTCCATTTTTTATATATCCTGCAATTATTGTAGTCCAAGAGACTGCATCTCGTTTGGACATTTCTTGAAACAGATTCAGAGCTTCATCAATATGCCCATTCTGAACAAGTCCACCTAAAATTGTATTCCAAGACACCATATCTCGTTCCGGCATCACCTGAAAAAGTTTTTGTGCCTCGTCAACATGCCCATTCTGTGCGAAACCTGCAATCATTGCATTCCATGAAGCTACGTTTCGTTCAGGCATTTTCTGAAAGAGCTTGAGGGCCTCGTCTAATTGCCTATTTTGTGCATACAGTGGAATCATAACGTTCCATGAAACTACATCACGTTCAGGCATTTTCTGAAAAAATTTTAGGGCGTCATCTGTGCGGCCATTCTTTCCACATCCATCAACCATTGTAGTCCATGAGACGCTAAGACCGGACATTCAGCACAAACCTCATGTTGGGCACATAACCTCCCTCTTTCATCTGCCCTGACAATTCTTCTAACTTTTCATAAATTCTGTGTGATTGTGGATGTGATCTATCTCCCACGACAAAAGTATATACCCGTTTATCAAGTTCAATCCAGCTGCATCCTGGTTTCTTTTCTACCCTCCTGTCTTTCATCATTTTTCGCACCTTTTCAATGCCATCCCACCTGCCAGCTGCTGCATAAATATTTGAAAGCTGCACATAATGTGAGGCATTCTCAGGGTCCAACTCAAAGAGGCATTCTGCCACACGCTCTCCTAGCTTTATATTAAAATGAATCCTACAGGCACTAAGCAAAGAACTCCACAAAGCAGCAGTAGGCTTTATTTGCATGTTGTTGATTAATTCTTCTGCTTCATCCAGGTGCCCAGCACGACCAAGAAGATCAACCATACAGCAATAATGTTCTATTACAGGTGCGATGTTATGATATCGTTGCATTGAATCAAAACACCGCAAGCCATCATCAACTAAGCCTGCATGGCAGCAAGCAGATAAAATACCAACGAATGTGACATGGTCTGGATTCATGCCAGAGCATTGCATTTGCTCAAAGAGTTGGAGAGCCTCCATACCATACCCATGCATAGCATATCCTACAATCATTGCATTCCATGATACTACATTCCTTATCGCCATTTTTTCAAATGCTTTGCATGCAAACTCTATGCTACCACATTTGGCATACATGTCTACAAGCGAACTCCCCACAAAAAGATCATACTGGAATCCACATCTAATTATGTCTTCATGGATCATCTTGCCATGTTCTAGAGCTGCCAAGTTGGCACATGCAGGGAGAACACTTGCATAGGTGTCTGAGCTGGGCTTCTCACCTGTCAGTTGCATTTGTTGAAAGAATTTCAAGGCCTCATCAAAAAGTCCATTTTTTATATATCCTGCAATTATTGTAGTCCAAGAGACTGCATCTCGTTTGGACATTTCTTGAAACAGATTCAGAGCTTCATCAATATGCCCATTCTGAACAAGTCCACCTAAAATTGTATTCCAAGACACCATATCTCGTTCCGGCATCACCTGAAAAAGTTTTTGTGCCTCGTCAACATGCCCATTCTGTGCGAAACCTGCAATCATTGCATTCCATGAAGCTACGTTTCGTTCAGGCATTTTCTGAAAGAGCTTGAGGGCCTCGTCTAATTGCCTATTTTGTGCATACAGTGGAATCATAACGTTCCATGAAACTACATCACGTTCAGGCATTTTCTGAAAAAATTTTAGGGCGTCATCTGTGCGGCCATTCTTTCCACATCCATCAACCATTGTAGTCCATGAGACCACGTTTCGTTCAGGCATTTTCTCAAAGAGCTTCAGGGCCTCATCAATACACCCATTCTGCATGTATGCTGCAATCAATGCATTCCAAGAAACAACATTACGGCGAGGCATTGCTTGAAAAAACTTCATTGCCTCATCAACATTTCCAACCTGCACATATCCTGCAATCATAACATTCCATGACACCACATCTCGCTCTGGCATTTTCTCAAAGAGCTTCAGAGCCTCCTCAACTTGACCATTCTTTACATACCCTGAAATCATTGCATTCCATGAGACCACATCTCTTTCAGGCATTTTTTTAAAAAGCTTTAATGCTTCACCAACATTACCAGTCTGTGTATACCCCACAATCATGGCAGTCCATGTGACCATGTCAGGTTCAGAAATCTTGTCAAATAATTTGCGTGCATTCTCTATCCGCCAACATTTAACATACATGTCTACAAGGGCACTTCCTATAAACACATCAGACTGAAACCCACTTCGAACTATGTTTTCATGCACTTCCATGGCTGCTTCCAGATCCTCCAAACTGGCACACGCAGGGAGAACACTGGCAAAAGTGAACTGATTCGGCCAGTTGCCCATTCTCCACATTTCGCAAAATATCGCCAAGGCTTCCTCTCCTTTTCCATTATGTACATATCCTGCAATGATAGCGTTCCATGAAACCACATCTCGTACAGAAATGTTGTCAAACACTTGGCGTGCATCATCAATTCTCCAGCATTTGACATACATATCTACAAGAGCACTCCCCACAAAGACATCAGACTGAAACCCACTCATAATTATGTCTTTATGGACCTCCTGGCCAAGTTTCAGAGCCTCTAGCTTGGCACACGCCGTGAGAATGCTGGTAAACGTAAACTCGTTCGGCTCCATACCTGTTTGTTTCATTTGAAAAAATAATTCCAGGGCTCTTTTGCAATCCCTATGCTTGGTATAAGCTACAATCATGGTAGTCCACGACACCACGTTTCTCTCAGGCATATGGTCGAAAACAGTGCGCGCATTCAAGAGGCTCCCGCACTTGGCATACATATTTACAAGTTTGTTATCGAAATAGATGTCATGGGATTTGAATCCAGTTAGAATGATGTGAGCATGGAGTAGTTTCGCCTCTGGCAGGGATTTCTTATCAGCGCAGGCCTGCAGCAGAGAAACATAAGCAGAGGAGCTTAGAGGAATAATGCCTTGGAAATCCATGAGTCGAAGAATCTGAAGGGCTTCTCCGAGTCGACTGAGTTTACACAGTGTTACAATGTCTTCAATGGCGTCCATCTGAGGATCTGTGTCGTGGGTAGTAAATACTGTAAGAACGCTAATTGCACACTTGCGAATTATTTTATTCTTAGAATTCTTTATCGGTTGTAGAATTGCCATCGCCATCTCATTTCTCCTTGGTGATTATTCCGAATGCTTCATAAGTGCGATGCAAATTGTTGGAGAATAATGGTTATAAATGAGTATGGCTTGAGATTTGTTGGAGGTTGTTGAGAGAATCACCCTCTCCAAAATTAGAATAAGTTAGATTTGGGAACAATCATGTAAATGTATTTATATTGAGAAATACGTAATAGAAAGTGTGTATAGTTTTGATGTTGATGTACATCTTGTTTTCAATTTGGTATCAGAGCCTGTATTGGACTTAGCTTAGCTCCCTCACGGGAGAGCCTAGGAAAATGATATCATGTGAGTTTAAGATTCGGGAGAGCCTAGGAAAATGATATCATGTGAGTTTAAGATTAGTGTAGCTATGTAGATTAAAATAGCATAAGCGTGTGTTTATGTTCTTGAGTTTTTAGTTGTTTGTTGTGAGAAAAGACAGTGAATCATTGGAGTGTTTACTTGCCGTCAAATATAGCAGTTGCAGACGCTGCATAGAAGAATCACTATCATTTGCATTGTGTGGAGCGGAGATGTGCATAGGACTGTTTTCAGCTCAAGATATGTTGAATCTATTGATGCCCATGCATTCGTTGAATGAGGTTCGATCTCTATTTTCTCTCACTGCCATATAAAAATTAAAAACGAGAGATCGTTGATGTGGCGATCTCTATTTTCTCTCACTGCCATATAAAAATTAAAAACGAGAGATCGTTGATGTGGCCAACGACTGTAGCAGAAGTCCAAGCAGAGTTGGCAGAAAAGTCAATTTTGCAGGTCGAGGCGCCCTTTCTCTTCATATATTTGAAGATCTGTTCATGGGCAACACTTGTGTGTATGTCTTATCTTTCCCTTTCAGACCTGGGTTCACTACAATTGGGAGAAAATGTGGAAATTCGAGAATATGCATTCTCTTGCTCTTTGTTGCTCTGCGGAATTGGGCGATAATCAGATGAAAAGAGAAGCGTGAGTCAAGACAAAAAGAATTCAAGGTTTCAAATCTTGAAAGCAACGTTTTCTCATGCTCAATTGTGCACTTTGTGATAAAGATATTATTTTTTTTTTTATTTGTGAAATTATATCATTATGAAGAACCAAAATTATTAGGCAGAGTAACATAATTTAAATTGGTGGTTCTTAATGTACTTCGATGCCTCAAGAACACATCACCGGTTTGGTTATGCATGTACTCTATTATATGCTGGAGATTATTGTTGTACTTCGATGTTTCAAGATTTTCAATGATAGGTTATCCATGACTGTATTGTTTAAAGAATGTCAGTTGTATGATTGACTGCTGAAAATATCCAGTAATTAGATCACTATTCCATATAACTATAGAAATTTGTTCCTCGGGGGCATTTCACAGATGGTAGTGTATCCATAGGATAATTCAGTATCGAGATTGTTCTTCGGGAGGTCAAGAAGCGTCAATCCTACGAATACGTCAATGATGGTCTGAAGCGGTTATACTTTAAATCGATCAAGAGGTAGCTCGAAAGTGTGGAGAAGAAAAGAGCGAAACCTAGTGATTGCAAAGTGGGTAGAGTTGCTAATGAAGACCAGCCGGACAATGATGACAGATATGAATTGTATGCCGTTTCTATATTGTAAAAACAAAAAAAAATGGCATTTCTCCATTAAGGGGGAGTGTTGGAGAATAATGGCTAAATGCCATGATTAATATTTGGTTTGAGATTTGTTGGAGGTTGTTGAGAGAATCTCTCAACCACCCTCTCCAAAATTAGAATAAGTTAGATCTGGGAACAATCATGTAAATGTATTTATATTGAGAAATACGTAATAGAAAGTGGGAACAATCATGTAAATGTATTTATATTGAGAAATACGTAATAGAAAGTGTGTATAGTTTTGATGTTGATGTACATCTTGTTTTCAATTCAATTTAGTGTATATTCTCCACCTTAATTCAGAGTTTGGGCAGACAACAATGCGTGTAGAGTGTATCTTCATCTGCATTTCGACATGAAGATGCAATTCTCTGCATTTTGCCATGGAGATGCAATGGGTTTGTGTTTTCTTTGATTTAGTTATCAATGCAATCGCATTTTGCGTTGTTAGCATATACACCATCTTCATGTTGTAACAACAGAAATTAATATGTTGATAAATTCATTGTATTCAGAAATTAATACGTTGATAAATTCGATGTATTTTTTTGGGTAGAAAATAGGAATATTGTAATAACATGACTAAGTTAGAAGTTAACAAGTGTTGCATGGCATCGTAGTCCATGTCGGGGTTGAATTGGGAATAAATGCATAGGTGGTATCCATGCAGTAAATGACAAGTGGCCTCTAGAGTCCCATTAATTTTTTGAAACTATATAATGTTTGAAATTCCTATGCCTACCTTGCATGTTTTATTAAGTACAATTTCCATAGACCATCGGGCTTGTATGTCTCTATATGTGCCAAGACAAAACAAGTTAAAGTTGTATGCATAGCAGAAGAAAAAGATAATTCAAATTAATTAAACACAATTTCTTGACATTCAGCATAGTTGAAGATCAAATTTATGGGCACATAAATATAAAAGGAGATAAAAAATAGTTTTATTTGAAATATATCAAAAAATAATATTGTCTCGCGACTTCAAGTCACGTCTGTTACATATTCCTGGAAATTTAAATGCGTTTGTCATATAGACTGGGATTGGGGCTCCCGCGGACCATAAGAGAAATATGTACAAGAAATAGGACTGTGGAAAGAAGAAGTGGGCGACGGTAGAGTGTAATACTTGAAAAGAAGAAATTGAAAGGTATCAGTCTTTGGCTAAACATTTCTATTTAAAAAGGTGGAATAACTGGATTGATAAACAAAGCAGGATGTGATCAGTATAGACTTACAATGATGGTACATATCACCCCTTTTGCTATTTGTTTGTTGATGCCTTTTTATTGTTGTCGTCGACGGCTACTGGAATTGTGCCAACTGTCTGTTGCCTTTCGTTGGCGACTTGCTTCAATTCCCTTTCAACCCATTCTTCAATGTAGCTTCTCAAGGGGGCAACATTGATCTCATTCTAGACTTTTATGTTGAAAAGTTCATTTTCTAATTCCCTTAGATCGATAGAAAGATTACTCAGAGCCTAATCAATTTCTTCATTCTATACCGAATAGTCGACTAGCCAATTGTCCACGTCATCTTCACCATATTCAAGGATGTTGTAAAAAATTTCTAAAGACAACGCCTTAAAAATATCAATTTGTTTATCTAAGGCTTGCTTAGTTAAGGGCAAGGAGTTGATGATTAAGTTGGGGTCTTGGACCTTGTTCATCCTTCCGGCTAAGTCTATTTTGGTCAGCTTTGTGAATAATTTTTCTTTCTTTGAAATGGCTTGTTCACATGATTAGACAATGAGATGCAGGTTCTTCACTTTCTCTTTCCAGCGTGCATTTAATTGAGTGATCCAGTTTTTGGAGGGGAGATCTTGTTGTCTTCTTCTCGTTTTTGTCATGTTGTTGACATGGGTGCCAAAAGGAAGGACCGTGTCTAAATAAAAGCGTTCTTCATTTTTTAAATCCGCCTGCAAATGTTCGAGCAAAGTATGAGCCATCGTTCCTAGGGAAGACATACTTTGTGATGTTTCTCATGCCTCAGTAATTAGTTCCATTTTTTTCTTGATATTATTCTCCACATATCCTCTACACAATGCGAGGAGGTTGGAGGATCCTTTTAACTTGGATGCAAGGGTGGCAGGCATGGCTATTGCTAAAGGACTGGCTAGCAATGGCATAGGAATCAAATCTTCCTCCAATTCCTTGACTCGGTCCTTCAGTCTGGCATTCTCAGCCTCAATGCCTCCAATGGAATCATCAAGAACATCTTCGGTTGCTCTGTGAAGTCGAGAGATTTGGGACAATCACATGTTCGCAAGGTTAACCTCTGAATGAGATTTTCCTTTCTTATATTTTACATCTCTCTTTTCAATAATTAATTTTTTAGAGTCACTGTCAAAAACAGTGCTCTGGAATATGAAGGATTCATCTTCGTCAAAAATTTTGGTATCAGTTATGTCCATTGGGCAACTATGTTGGATCGTGTCTCCGGGTTGATCAAGGTTGCGGAATACGCTATCCAGATCAGTCTCAAGTTCCATGTTCTCACTCTCAATTTCGGGCTCTCCCGCCTGCCCTAATTTTTTTTTTCTTTTCTTCTCCACTGGAAGCTTGTGAGAACTATCAATTTTAGGGTGAGGAGGGTTGTTATCTCCTCCTCTGTTTGAAGAATTCTGGGTTGCTTTCTTACTGTGGTGGGCCGTTGGAGCGATGCTCCAGGATGTTGTACTTTTGGGAGTGTTATCCGACGATTGAACACTCTTCTCATAGGGGCCTTTTCCCTGTTGCCTGTACAATTCAGTGGTGCTTTGCAATATGTCTAGGTCACCGACATCAGAAGCAGGAGTGTTGTCGCCAGTGTCTCTGTTTTCGCTCAAGTGTTTCTGGAAAAAAGAATTGTCGACGCCAACTATAAGTAAATGTTCTAAAAAAAAATTATTAGGGTTGAACCCTCTTAGCCTTTCAGCATATTTTAGGTTCAAGTTGTTGAAATGGGCTGAAAATTCGTCAATTTTGTTGACGTTCCTCAACACGAAGTCCCCGACTTTCCAAGGCAGAGGACTAAACTGCTTTTTTCTCTTCTCATGGAATATATGCAACCAGTAGTTGTATTGCCTTGCTATTTCTGTAACAAAC
This sequence comes from Picea abies, assembly GCA_900067695.1. NCBI lineage: Eukaryota > Viridiplantae > Streptophyta > Pinopsida > Pinales > Pinaceae > Picea > Picea abies. The sequence goes on along the minus strand of CBVK0103889305.1, from coordinate 2,015 downwards.
ATTTTGTCTGTACTGTGACATGGAAGGAGAGCAGGGTTTTCCTTGGAGCCAAAAATCTTTATCACACTGTAATTATCCATTTGTTCAAGTGCCCCTTTCCTGTCCAAAAACTTGGTTTCCTGGTTAGATATGCGGGGAGCATCTTCTCCTAATAATAACACTTTGAAAACAAAGACGAAGTCATTAAAATCCTCATAAAAATAGTGAGAGGCCTTGTGCTTCCACAAGGCCTGGTACCAGAAGGTTACTGGGTTGAATTCTCAGTTTAACTTCTTAGACAGAGACAATTTTGGAAACTGACAGCAATGTGCTATCGCAAAAACTAAGTAAAATTACATATAAAATTTCTTCTCCTTTTGAAGCTTGACAATTGGGAACAAATTTCATGGGAAATTAGCTTCCCCCAATAAAAAATGGCTTGTTCCTTGACTGTGAAATACAAAATATAAAGAACCATGCAAGAAATAGTTGTTGTGGATTCCTGTCCCGTTATTCTTGTAAACGGCCAACCAATTTTCCGAAATGGATTTCTAAATGAACTAACCTATAAGTTTGTGATATCTTCGGGAACTGCCATTGGGTCTTTCAGAAACTCGAGTAAGAGGTCCAACCCATTATTATGCTTTCTTAGGAACTGCTTGGCATCTTCTCCTTTAAACGTCAATGTTGGCTCTGGCAATCTTAACATCTGGCAGAAGACCTGAGGTGACAAACAAACAGAAGAGTGGTCCAGCAATGGAATAATTCTTTGGCCTAAAATATATTTATCGGCGCACCAACAAACCATCTCTTTACAGTCAAAAACTTCAGGGACATATCCTGCACGAGCAATCCCAGAGGTCCAAATTATTTCGTTCTGGACGGAAGGGGATGAGTAGTAATAATATGCCCTAGACCACTTGAAGTTCTGGTCCTCGCGCCCGAAGATGTTCGTTGTATCTCCACAGAATTATTGTCGAGTTGGTACCATAAGTTTATGAGAACGTCTGTTTTCTCCAAACGATGCTTGAAATGAACAGTTGGAGGGGATAATATAACCCTCCGCAAATGTTGATTCAATGTGTGGGAATGGGAAATCTCCTCGATCCTTTCACTCATTAATGACAATCTCTATGGGTGTTGCATGATGAATTATTAGCAGTAAATCTTACTTATTGCATACTTAGAAGTGCGAAAGTGGCGGGTACAACGAAGAGCAATTAAGGATTGGAGGTTTCGTGAACGCACCAACCCGACGACGTGCGAACGACATTCCATGATGTTTGAAATTAACACTCGGAAGGGAAAATATAACCCTCCGCAAATCTTGGTTTAATGCGTATTAATAGGAGATCTCCTCGAGCCTTTCACTCATTAATGACAATCTATATTGTTCCTGCATGATGAGTTGTTAGCATTAAAGATTACTAATTGCATATTTAGAAATAAGACCTTATATATGTGTGTGTGTGTGTGGGTGTGTGTGTGTTTTTATAAACAATTTTTTACTATAAGCAAGTGTGAAGGTGACGGAGATGGGGAAGAGCGAGTAAGGAATGGCCAAGTATGAAAAGCGGTCAGACAGACTTCAAAATAGGGTTACAGGGGATACTCAGGAGAGGTGAGTGTCCAATGGTCAAATTGTATGTCTCGGAATTTTTTACTACAAAACGCGTAAAATGGAAGAGGGCATGATGGGGCAGTCCAGCGGGCAGTTTGTATATTTGTGGAATTTCGGGAAAGTGGCTAAGTATGGAATAGGGAAATGATCGGTCGGACTCTTTTTCAGAATTAAGGATTGAAGATTTCGTGAATGGGCCAACCCGACGATGCACGAACGACATTCCATGATGTTTGAAATTAACACTCGGAAGGGATAATATAACCCTCCAAAAATCTTGGTTTAGCATTAAAAATTGCTAATTGCGTACCTAGAAATAAGACCTTATATATATATGAAAAACGATTGGACGGGCTTGAAAGTAGGGTTGCAAGGGATACGGAGGAGAGGTGAGCATCCGATGGTCAAATTATAT
>CBVK0103889304.1:0-16826 GCA_900067695.1 Picea abies | reverse complement strand
GGCTTGAAAGTAGGGTTGCAAGGGATACTAAGGAGAGGTGAGCGTCCGAAGGTCGAATTATATGTCTTTATAATATATATATATGTGTGTGTGTTTTTATAAACAATTTTTTATTATAAACAAGTGCGAAGGTGATGAGGACGGGGAAGAGCAAGTAAGGAATGGCCAAGTATGAAAAGCGATCAGACGAGTTTCAAAACAGGGTTACAGGGGATTCCTGGGAGAGGTGAGGGCCCAACGGTCAAATTGTATGTCTCGAAAATTTTGACTGCAGAAGGCGTAAAAGGGAAGAGTGCATGATGGGGCAGTCGAGCGGTAGGTTTGTATATTTGCGGAATTTCGAGAGCTATTTGCAAGTTGTGGAACAATGGGAGGGAAATCTAGAGCCTGCCTGTCTGGGAACCTGCAATCGAAAAAGTGGCTAAGTATGGAATAGGGAAACGGTCGGTCAGACTTGTTTTCGCTAATACATAGAAATTTGTAATAGATATCCCATTACCTGGCAAGATCTTTTTTACATGTATATCGTGGAATTTCGGGTGCTGTTTGCAGGTCGCAGAGCAATGAAACAAAAATCTTGAACCCACTTGTCCGGGAACCCGTAAGCAAAAAATTCAGTAAGAATGGAATAGGGAAATGGTTAGTGGAATTCGTTTTCGCTAATATATTGATATTTGTAATAGATATCCCATTACCTGGTACGACATTTTATGCATGTTTTTGTACAAGTTGTGTAGGGACAGTTATTATGAGGGTCTCCTTGATGCATGGTGAGCTGTCAGCATTAAACCTTAGTTATTGCATATTTGGAAAGAAGTGAGAAGGTGGCGGGCACAGAAAACAACAATTAGGAATTGGATATTTCGTGAACCCGCCAACCCGAAGATCCGCGAAAGAGATTCGAAGAAATGGCGAAGTATGGAAAGCGGACAGATGGGCTTCAAAATGGGGTGACAATAGTTCCACGAGAGACGTGAGGACCCAACGGTCAAATTGTAGGTCTCGGAACTTTTGAGTGCAAACTATGTAACACAGAAGAGGGTATGATGTGAGAGTCTAGTTGTAAATTTGTATATCGCGGAAGTCAAGGTGTTGTTTGCAGGTCACAGAACAATGGAAAATGGAAGTGCAATCTAGAGCCCGCCTACTCGGGAATTCGTGATCGAAGAAGTGGCTAGGTATAGAATAGGGAAGTGGTCGATCGAAGTCGCGATATAAAATCATGAGTGCAAATGTTAACCCGTGAGTCCGCCAACCCGCACAACTAGACATTTTCGGAAAAACGACTAAGTAACGAGAAAGAGAAAGTAGAGGGGAAAGACAAACGAGAATTTGGTTAAGTATAGAAGAGGGAAAAGAAGGGCTAATATATTCAAATATGTAATAGATATCACATTTCCTGGAAAGATCTTTTCTGCATGTTTCTGGAGAAGTTGTATACTTATTGCATATACTTGGAAAGAAATGTGAAGGTGGTGGGCACAGGAAACAACGACTAGGAATTGGAAATTACATGAACCCGCCAACCCGACGATCCGCGAAAGAGATTCCAAGAAATGGACAAGTGTGGAAAGTGGTCGGACGGGCTTCAAAATAGGGTGACAAGGGTTCCCTAGGAGACGTGAGGCCCTGACGGTCAAATTGTATGTATCAGAACTTTTGAGTGCAAAATGTGTAACACGGAAGAGGGGATGATGTGGGAGTCCGGAAGTCAACTTATATATCATGGAAGCCGAGGTGTTGTTTGCAGGTCAAGGAACACTGGAAGTGCAGTTTGCCTGTCTGGGAACTTGCAAGCAAAAAAGTTGGCAAGTATGGAATAGGGAAACGGTGGGTGGGACTCGTTCACTAATGTATTGATATTTGTAATAGATATCCCATTACCTGGTAGGATATTTTTTTCATGTTTTTGGACAAGTTGTGTAGGGACAATTAGTATGACTGTATCCTGGAGGCATGGTGAGTTGTTAGCATTAAACCTTAGTTATTGCATACTTGGAAAGAAGTGTGAAGGTGGCAGGCACAAAAAACAACGATTAGGAATTGGAGATTTCGTGAACCCGCCAACCCGACGATCCGTGAAAGAGATTCCAAGAAATGAACAAGTATGGAAAGCGGATGCATGGGCTTCATAATGGGGTGACAATAGTTCCCCAGGAGACGTGAGGACCCAAACTTTTGAGTGCAAACTGTGTATCACGGAAGAGGGTATGATGTGGGAGTCCAACAGTGAATTTGTATATCGCGGAGGTCTGGCTGATGTTTGCAGGTCACAAAAAAATGGAAGTGCAATCTAGAGTCTGCATGTCGAGGAATCCACTATCTGAAAAGTGGCTAGGTATGGAATGGGAAGCGATCGGTCGAAATCGTGATATAAAAGCACGAGTGCAAATGTGAACCCGTGAGTCCGCGAACCCACGTAGTTAGACATTTTCGGAAAAACAACTAAGTAACTAGAAAGAGAAAGTAGAGGGGAAAAAGAAACGAGAATTTGGTTAAGTATAGAAGAGGGAAAAGAAGGGCTAATATATTCAAATCTATAATAGATATTTCATTTCTTGGAAAGATCTTTTATGTGGGCATAGAAAACAACGACTAGGAATTAGAAATTTCTCGAACCCTCCAACCCGACGATCCGCAAAAGAGATTCCAAGAAATGGCCAAGTGTGGAAAGCAGTTGGATGAGCTTCAAAATAGGGTGACAAGGGTTCCCGAGGAGACATGAGGCCCCGATGATCAAATTGTATGCATCAGAACATTTCAGTGCAAAATGTGTAACATAGAAGAGGGGAACATCGCAGAAGTCGGAGTGTTGTTTGTAGGTCATGGAACAATGGAAATGCAATTTAGAGACCACCTGGGCGGGAACCCACGATCGAAAAATTGGCTAGGTATGGAAAGGGGAAGCGCTCGATTGGAATCGTGATATAAAAGCATGAATAATAATGTGAACCTGTGAATCCGCCAACCCGCGCAACAAGACATTTTCGAAAAAAAATGACTAAGTAACCAAAAAGAGAAACTACATGGGAAAAAGAAACAGGAATTTGGTTAAGTATAGAAGAGGGAAAAGAAGGGGATAAAAGAGTGGGAAAATAGAAAAGCGGACGACAATTTTCGTAAGCGGGAATTGGTCTCAAAAAAACTCCATTGTTGCAAAACCATCATTTTCTAGTCCAATATTTTATCCACTTACTAGTTTTTTATTGTGCTTGTACCATTAAAAAGGGTGTGAGCAAATGCTTTGTTGAAGATTAGTTTTTATTGCAACTTGTGGGAGTAATTGTGTTCTTGATACATTCTTCCATGACTTTGACATATTAACTTAAGTATTAAACTTCTTGCATGATGGGTTGTTAGCATTAATGCTTAATAATTGCATGTATAGAAACAACATTGACGATCTTGAATTTAATATTGTAGTTGATTTCATAGTCCCATTTGACTACAACTACCATAGATCAGTTTTGTTTTTTGTTTTTATTCGCGAACAAGAAATTTGGTAATTTCATTAATAAAGTAAAAAGTGCTCAAATAGAGGCTAGGGGATGGACAACTAATAAAATGTTCCCTTTCAAAGTAAAGGAATCAAGAAAGCGAAAGAGAAATAAGAAATCGTTTTCTTAGCAAAGCTGAGATGAAAACGAAATTTCTAGGGTGGGGCCCCAACTGCCGTATCGTGATATGGTCTTGCTATGTTCTATCTGCATTACAAATATAATTGAATATTGGTTTGAAACTGTTTGAAATTCATTTATGTTTCCAGAAAATCCTAATGGGATCGACACAATGCATCGTCATATAATTGTTAAATGCTCCATATTAGATCAAATTACTTGAGTCAATACAATATTCAAGAACTACAAGACTATCGAACCATGCCAATGAGAAGAGGTGTTAAATTCAACAAAGAAGAAACAACCAAGATTCCAAGGCAAAAATTTTAAAAGTAAATCCATTAAAAAAAAATACTGGGCAATGTATATCTATCCATAGAAATTGGATTGAGTTCTTTACACCAAAACATTGAACATATTTGTCATAAACACAGGTACACAAAAAAAAAAAAAAAACATGGATACAATTATTTGTTCAAACGTAGGAGGACATAAGAACCCATCCTCGTGGTAAAATTGATAGTTCTCACAAGCTTCCCGTGAGGAAGCAGACGAAAAATGTTGTAGGGCAAGCGGAAGAGCCCGAAACTAAAAGTTAGGACACACCAAGAGACCACCTCCTCACAGTCAAAGACTTCAGGGACACAGGCTGCACAAGCAATTACAGCGACCCAAATTAGTCCATTCTGAGCGGAAGGAGATGAGTAGTAGGAATATGCCTTGCACTAGTGGGAGTTTTGGTCCTCATCCCTTAATATGTTAATTGTATATCCAGAGAACAGGAGAGTGGTCCCGCAATTGAATAATTATTTGGCTTGAAATATATCTATGGGAGCATCAAGAGACCATTTTGTTACCGTGAAAGACTTCCACCCAGAACGGACTAATTTGGACCTCTGGAATTCCTACTCTCTAGTTGCAAAGAAACTATTGCGTTCAACGTCGGTTTATTTTCTGAAACCCCTTCTTTTGGTCTTGTCAGGGCCGCCATTGTCGAGCCGGGAAGTGCCCCTTGTTATGGTTGATTTCAATTTGGACGCAGGAGTGGGAACAATGTCTACATTGCCATCATCCATTGTTGTATCATCGTCCATCAAATTATCTTCTCCTGGCTCGAAATCGACTGCATCAACCTTTGCGCCAGCCATCAATGCAGGTGAGCAAGCTATCTGAGCAAACGAGGTTGCCTTGGAATTCTTTGGCTTGAAATATATCTCTCGGTGCACCAAGGGACCATCTCCTTTTTGCTCTTTGGAGGAGGGATATGAGTAGTAAGAATATGCCCTAAAGTACTAGAACCTCTAGTCATCATACCAGAAAGTGTTTATTGTATTTGGACAGAATTGTTGTCGAACTGCTGCCATAAGTTAACGAGAATTTCTGTTTTCTCCAGATGATGTTTGAAATGAAAATTCGGAAGGGATAATATAACCCTCTGCAAATCTTGGTTTAATGTGTATCAATGGAAGATCTCCTCGAGTCTTTCGTTGATTAATGACAATCTCCATGGTTCGTGCGTAATCAGTTGTTTCCATTAAAGCTTACTAATTGCATATTTAGAAAAAAGTGCGAAGGTGGCGGTGACAACGAAGAATGATTAAGGATTAGAGATTTCGTAAATCCGCCAACCAGATGACGTGTGAAAGAGATTGCATGATGCTTGAAATGAATACCTGGAAAGGATAACATAACTCTCTGCAAGTCTTGGTTTAATTTGTATTAATGACATATCTTCTCCAACATTTCGGACATTAATGACAATCTTAACGGTTCTTGCATGATGAGCTATTAACATTAAAGCTTAATAATTGCATATCTAGAAAGAAGTGCAAAGGTGGCAGGGATGGTGAAGAACGATTAAGCATTGCACATTTTGTCCACCCGCCAACCCGTGAAAGAGATTCCAAGAAATGGCCAAGTATGGAAAGCGGTCAGGCATGCTTCAAAGTAGGGTCACAAGTTATACTCAGTAGACGTGAGGGTTCGATGGTCAAATTATATGTCTCTGAACTTTTGACTGCGGAATGTGTAACACGAAACAAGGCACAATGACAGATTTCGACGGTCAATTTGTATATCGTGGAATTTCAGGTGTTGTTTGTAGGTAGTGGAACAATGGAAGCGCAATGTTGAGCAAGCCTAGCCAGAAACCGACAATGGTAATAGTGGCCAAGTATGAAATGGGTAAGCGGTTGGTCGGACTCGTGATATAAAAGCATAAGACATACTCGGAACAAGGAATATTGACGGGCTTGAAAACAGGGCCACAAGTTCTACTCAAGAGACGTGAGGGCCCAATGGTCAAATTGTATGTATCACAACTTTTGATTGCAAAATGTGTAACACAGAACAGGGGACAATGACAGACTTCGATGGTCAATTTTTATATTGCGGAACTTCGGGTGTTGTATATAAAAGCATGAGACATTTGGAAAAATGACACATTCGGAAAAACGACTAAGTAACCAGAAACAGAAAGCAAACGAGAAAAAAGAAAGAGGAATTTGGCTACCAGTTTGTAGATCGACGAAGTCCGGGTGTTGTTTGCAAGTGACGGAACAATGGAAACACAATGTTGAGCCCGCCTACCCGGGAACCCATGATCCGAAAAGTTTGTTGAATATGAAATGGGGAAGTGGTCAGTTGGATTCATGATATAAAAGTATCAGTGGAAATCTGAAGACGTGAATCCATCGACTCCCGCACCTAGACATTTTCCAAAAAACGACTAAGTAACCATAAAGGGAAAGTAGAAAGAAACAAGAAAGGGGATGGCAATTTTCAGAAGCGAGAATTGGTGTAAGAAAGCCCCATTTATGGTCTTAATAGTAACTATGAAGTGCATTAAACAGGTAAACGTGCTCTTCAATCAAGGAATAGATAAAGTGAGCCATGCTTGTAGTTTCCAGGATGTGTTTGTATACGAGAAGCATCCAAAAGACACAAGAAAATCAATTTTGGGATGTTTAAGTAAAATTATTGTATTGTCAACTTCACCGTAAGTATAACAATGACGAATTTGAATTTTAAGACAAATTTGAATTTTAATGTTATGCGGTTGATATGATAGTTCCATTGGACTTCACATAGTATATATCCTTTTATTTCAAGATATTCTTGGAGATGAATTTTTCTAAATTCATCGATCAAGGAAAAGTGTTAAAACGAGCCACATGCTACATTTGCGTCTTAGAGCTTATATTAAAAGGCAAAGGAGGTCCTGTATATTCTTTAAGATCATAGAAAAACCGCCAAGGTCCTGAATGTATCATTAATTTTCCAGAACAAAGCATACAACCACGAGCCAAGTAAACACCAAATGTATTGAAAGTCGAGGCACAAGGCAGCGCATCAACACAGAAGGCGCCAAGTGAGATCCCACAAGGGTCCATAGAGCAATACACATCGACCTATGCATCAAACAATTTGATATATAAAAAAAAGCACACGTGCCATTGGTTTTCTCTTACATCTGGTATATGTTCCCATGAGAAAATAACCAAGGCCATGATATATGAACAAAAGTCTACCAAACACAAGACAACACAAAACTAGTGGAGCTTCGCCATTGTATCCCAACTACAACCAAACCTCCAAATGGAGAACAAGAAACTTGTCGATTACTATTTTACCATGAAGCAAGATCACTATGGACATTTGTTTTTGATAGTGACATGTTCTATCACTACCAGTTTTAACAATGCCAAATTTCTAATATTATTGGAAATACCTGAAGTTTCTGCCTAGAGGAGCAAGACATTTCGACGGTTCAAAGGATGGGCCCGAGTTATTCACAGTTGGATACTTTGTATGGGGTTTGTCCTCATGCTTCCCATTTCTAGACCGAACAATCTTATGCGCTTGTACATAAACAATAAATGCACCTGCCTGTATGAATTCCAATGCTCGAACTCCCCAATCTCCATAGCGAGTTCTGACATCTTTTTTTTATTTGGGCACCCAGAAAATGTAGAAATCCTACCATGGCTATATAGTTGGAAAAAAATTATCCAATTTGGGCACCTAAAAAGGTACAAAGTCTTCCAACAAATCTATAGCTAGCCACCATTTTTTTTCATTTGGACACCCCAACAAATATGCAAAATTCTTACTGGGAAATGCAAAAAAAACATCAAAATAACAATAGTGATTTGATCTTTAGTTAGATTCTCCTTGTTTTTTCAAGTGCACAAAAAGAGACAAAATATCTGGAAAGAAAATTTTATAGCAATAGATGTAAACTCCGAAGAACTCGAGTCCGACGAACATTCATTTGGGTATTGAAGAAAAATTACAGACACACATAAGTTTTTTTTTTTTCCAGGCAATATGCAATATTGCATTGTCCTCGTTTAAGGTAAATTTGCTCTGTATCCGAAAGTCACGCAACATGTAGAGATTGTTTGCCTTTTTCTGTAGGTATACTTCATATGGAAATTCTGCTAACCTAGGAAGCACATCTTGTAACAGAGGTTGTCTAATTTTACAATGTACGATTGTGTTCCCCACGGTTCGGATGGCAGCATTAAGGCAATGTCTATATACGTAAGGGCATTTTTTACTGCATCGTAGATAATCAATTGTATCATCATTTATGAAAGCAGAAGTAGAAGCAGGAGAGTTTCATTTGGCACACACAGGCTTGAAGGGGGTCGAGTATGCATTTGTTGCAACCAAAACACCCTCAACCTGGGCATGTGAGCATAGTAGTTAATATATTGAACAATATAATATACAACTGCACAACAAAAAAAGAAAAACTGCAGAAAATTGGTGAAGCCAATTTGTATGAGCAAAGTGAGGATGAAATTGTAGATGTATACACACAACGGTTGTAGAGCTAGTTAGTTTCTTGAGATCATGTACTATGTTTGTTCGCAATTTTGTTACAAATGTTGCTTGGGTTGTGCGAAAGATCCTTTCTTTAACATATTTTTTCTTTGTTATATTTTTGAAGAGCATAAGTGGAAATTGCCCTTTATACAATTGTTTTTCCAATGAGGAAAACAAATTTAAATAGGTGTCGAACAATTGCAGCTGCAACATGGAACAATGCAATAGTTGTGTAACATAACCGAGATATATGGACTTGTGAAAGTAAAGGACAAAACTGGATATGGAGAATGGTACAATTACCTTGTCGTTGTCTGAGTCTCCATCTTTTATATGGAGAATGTGTTGCGAGCCAAGTTTTCTCGCGAGTGTGACAACTGCACCAATGGTCCTGATTGGGTAAGTGTCGTTGTTCTGTGCAAGTTGGTTGATAGTTGTGTACGGGACTAAACGATATTCTGAACAAATAGCGGGAATTTTTTCCACAATACTTGTTTCGTTGAGTGATATAATCCAATCACAATCACCACGGTCATATAATGTTTTGGGCAATATATTAAAATTTGTAGTGGATATCCCATTACTTAGCAATATCTTTTTTGCATGTTTTTGGACAAGTTGTGTGGGAATAGTCAGTGTGACTGTCATCAGGGCTTCGTTGTCTGTCATGTCAACATGCATAATGGATCTAGTTTTGTTTGCCTTGTCCAAGTAGGTGCTATAGACGACCATTATGTCCTCGACGAACACTTGTCCAATCCAGTGGTTGTTCAAGCCCTCTATTGATAGTATTTTGGGTGTTATAAGTTTAGACTTGGTGACATTTTTTGAACATGAAAAGTAATGTGAATCGTAGTCTGCATTATTTTTTTTGTTTTCTTTTTTCCTGACATAAATGTACAATTAGACGCACAACTTGGATGAAGTATGGAGCCAGAGTTTTGCAATCAAACCTCTTAGTCTGTGGAACTTGCGTTATGTTCGGCGTCTCACTTGCACTCGTTGATATTTATTGTGAACTGCAAAGTATGTGTTGCAGATGACATCAACATATTTACCATGGCATAGATGAATAAATGGTTGAGGATATTTGTTTGGTAAACATATGAGGAACATAATGTATGCATCTTTACCTTTGGCCTTGTCGGTCTGTTGATGTTTGCGATGATTGACTGCTCATGGCCATGTCACTAGTCCAACTTTTTCTGATGCAAGTATGTGTAGATGAACATCAGAAGGACTAGATAAGCATATGCATTGTATATTGTCCATAATTTTTCTGAATGTTACATACAGGGTCAAAGGAAATGGAATACGAAATAAGGTGTAAAGGGATACTCAAGAAACATGAAGACCCGATGGTCAAATTATATGCCTCAGATCTATTGACTGCAAAAATGTGTAACAGTGAATAAGGCATGATGGGGGGGTACGACGACCAATCTGTATATCACGGAACCTCTGAATCTAGAGGCGCAATCTTGAACCCGCCAGCCTAGGAACTCGCGATCGAAAAAGTGGCTAAGTATGGAGTGAGGTAACCGTAGGTCTTATGTAGACCCCCCTTCTCTCCTAAGGGTTGCACGATCTCCCGGTCTAGGATCGATCAAGAAACTGAGTCAGATCGACTCTTTGGCTCTCTGCTAGACTCCAAACCCATTTACAGAGGTCCTTTCTCCAAATGCACAGGTCGTATGAGACATGCGGTTCTCTCCTGAGCACTGTCCAGTTCCTACGCGAACCGAGCACTAGCTCTTCCCGTGATAAGTGCCTTCCTTTTCCTGACCACGGCTGTGACCACTCACTTGACCAACAAGCGCTTCGCGACTTCGCGTGTCAGGTGCTTCCACCTGCACCAACCTCGACTCTCGAACTCCCGAAATCCCGAAGTGGGCCCTAGCGCATGCTAGCTCCTCCCTTAACCTTCGACGATGTGACCCCTCACTATGACCTGGGTCCAATCTCTCAAGAACTTCACAGTTTCGTGTTTCGCGTCCCTGAAATATCATGTTCACTCGTTCTCCCGATTTTCGAAACCTGAAATCTGGGCTATCCTTACGTTAGATCAACGGTCCACAATCTGTGTGATCCAACGGTCTTGCTTTCTCCTTCGTGAACTCAGGACTCTGTGTTTCGCGAAGTTGGAGGACCGCTCCCTCTCTTCTTCCGATATTTGAACTCGCGTATTTCTTGGGACCAGATCTACAACCCACACTTTCCTTCGATCAACGATTACGATCATTTCGCTAACTTAGGGTTCGCGAGTTTGCTCACCTTGTGCACTTCTAAGGGTTAAAAACCATGCACTTATCTCTGGATCCAACCACTGTTGATCCACGCGCTCAGATCTAGCAATCCATATCTGATCTTCTCCCCCGCGCTTCCTCTAGTGACTGGACACTAATCCGACGTTCCAGATTCCTTCCGCAACCGATCTAATGATTGTTTTCGCTCCCCCTCCCGAGCTTTATCTCGTGAAGGTTTCGACTTCCTGTGCACTCCTTGCATTCAGGTATTTCGATAACCCATATCCAAGGGATTTTTTCGAAGAGAAATTCCTCTCGCCCTCCTAGTGTTCTCCTTTTCTGGTTCTTCGACTTCTTACAAGGTCCCTTCAACACTTAGTCGAATCTCGGATCTGTGCACTCCTTGCATCAGATCTTTACGCAAGGTTTGAATTCTTGCGGACGACTGTGCACTCCTTGCATCAGATCTTTACGCAAGGTTTGAATTCTTGCGGACGACTGTGCACTCCTTGCAATAGTCACTTTGCAGTCCTTGCAAAGGGAAAGTTTCACGCTATCTCTTCTGAGCTTCGGAATTGAAACAGATTTCGTCAATGCACTCCTTGCGTTCCATGTGCACACCTTGCACCACTTCCAACATAAGAGAAAACAATTGAAAATTATCCTAACATTCACAGTTCCATCTATTCATAAAAGAATTCATTCATTCATGAAAACACAATAATAGGGAATTGCAAATAATGTCCACACCATGCATTGGATCAATTTTCCTCTGTTATATTCCAAAATGAAAATGGTTACAACTGTAAATGAAAAAACGAAAACTCTAAAATCTTCTCCTAACTTCTATCTCATTTTCTTCTACTAATCTCTAACTACCTCCAACCAGCCTCATTTGGGCATACAAAACCTCTCTTTATATCATAGGGATTTGAGGGTTTCCCTTGGCTACTTGTCTACATCAAACTTATCCTGATGGCTATCCTAGTGTAGTCGCATTCCAGAGCCGGAGTGGAAACTCCCACTTCGCTCGTGATCGCTCAAGCGTGCCTCAAAGATTTTTCCGGTGCTAAGTTAAAGTGGATTTCAAAATATCAGTTGAAAATGCCAGCATTGAGGTCTCGTACAGATTCCCAAACGCTAATAGGTCTTGCTCCACGTGCTTGTCAGCGATGCTCCTGCATCATACTCCCCTTAAAAAAAATTCATGGACTCCTGTCCATGAGCTCCTGCACCGAATTTCCATGCTTCTGAATAACAACTTCATTTTCCCAACTGGCATCTTCTATTGGGTGTTCCTTCCACTTGACCAGATTCTCAAAATAGGTCTCCCCCCTGGTCTTTTTGTCGATTTTCTGACCAACAGTCTTCTCCATCTGTGGTTTCTCTGCTACAGGCATTTGTTTCTTCCACTAAACCTTCATCTGATCTTCTGATCCCTAAGTGTCATCTTTCCTGTAAGGATACAGGTTTGAAACATTGAATATGGGTGATATGCCCACATCATCTGGAAACTCAATCTCATAGGCGTTTGTATCAAACTTCCTCAAGATCTTACATGGCCCTATCTTCTTCATTTTTAACTTGTTATATGTTCCTCTAGGGAACCTTTCTTTCCTGAGATGTGCTAGAACCTGATCTCCTACTTCAAATTGAAGTTCCCTGGGATGTTGATCAGCTCTGTGTTTGTACTCCTGGCTAGAACTTTGCAACTTTCCTCTGATCTGGCTATGGAGCCTCTGCATTTCTGCAACAAAATCTTCTGCTCCAATGCTCCTGATCTCACTCTATTCCAAGTCTCTCAACTCAGATACTCCCCTGGGCTGCATTCCATACAATATTTGGAATGGGCTCTTTCCAGTGCTCCTTCTTGGTGAGTCATTGTATGCAAATTCTTATGGCAGAATCTGATCCCATTAATTATGGTGCTCAGTAACCAAACTTTTGTTTACCACCTCAGTCTGTCCATCTGTCTGAGGGTGATAAGATGAGCTGAAGGAAAAATCTGTCCCCAACTTCTTCCGCAATGTTCTCGAAAAGTGACCAACAAATTTTGTGTCTCTGTCCGAGACAATTCTCCTGGGTAGGCCGTGAGGTCTTACAACTTCCTTGAAAAATAGATTTGCAACATGTGTTGCGTCGCTGGTCTTCTGGCATGGAATAAAATGTGTCATCTTTGAAAATCTATCCACCACTACAAATATGGAATCAAATCCTCTTTGTGTTCTTGGCAGTACCAACACAAAATCCATGTTTATCGCATCACAAGGCCTCTCTGGTATTGGCAATGGTTGATACAATCCAATGTTCTGTCTTTTCCCTTTCGCATGTTGGTAGATTCTACATCTGTTCATAAACTTTATCACTTCTGTTATCATACCTGGCCAATGGTATGAAGTGCTCAACTGTGCAAATGTTTTATCATGGCCGAAATTTCCAGCCAATCCTCCACTATGCTTTTCGTTCAAAAGGTTATCCCTCATTGAGAATTTCGGTACACACAACTGATTTCCTTTGAATAACAATCCCTCTTGGATCATGTACTCTACCCACTGGCTTCTGTCTCTCAGCACAGGATTTTCACATGCTTCATATGCTTCCTTGAAATCTGTATCATCACAATACATGTCCTTAAGGTGTTCAAACCCCAAGGTATTCACCTGAAATTCCTGCAGAATCAAGCATCTCTTGCTTATTGCATCAACAACTTTGTTAGCATTCCCAACAATATGTTTTATGAAAAAAGTAAAATTCTGTATAAACTCAACCCATTTTGCATGCCTCTAATTCAATTTTCCCTGTTTGGTTATGAATTGTAAAGCTTGGCTATTGCTATACAAGACAAATTCCTGTGGGACAAGGTAATGTCTCCACTTCTTCAAGTCTTGAATTATGGCATACAACTCCTTGTCATACGTGGAGTATTTTCTCTTGGTCTCATTCAACTTCTCACTGAAATAGGAAACATGTCTATTATCCTAGCTCAAAACTGCTCCAATTGCAACTCCACTTGCATCACATCTTACCTAAAATGTCTTTTCGAAATTCGGCAAGACCAGAATTGGTCATTCTGTTATTTTCTCCTTCGGTATATTGAAGCTCCTTTTGGCTTCCTCTATCCATTTAAAAGACTTGTGTTTCTTCTTCATATTATCCATCATTGGCGCACAAATTCCACTAAAGTCTCTGATGAACTTCCTATAGAAACTTGTTAATCCATGAAATCTCCTTACCTCAAACATACTCCTTAGTGACGACCATGCTTTGATTGCTTTCACCTTCTTTGGATCCATCTTCGGTTCATTTGAAGAGATCACAAAACCCAAGTAAATGAGTTTTGTCTTCATAAAAGAGGGCTTCTTCAGATTTATCAACAACTTCTCCTGTTGTAGCCTTCTCATTACAGGCATTAGGTGCCTCAAATGTTCATATTTAGTCCTACTAAAGATCAGTATATCGTCCAGATACACAACCACAAACTTGCCAATGAAATCTTTCAGTATTTCATTCATCAGTCTCATAAAAGTACTCGGGGCATTTGTTAAACCAAATGGCATAACAAGCCACTCATACAAACCTTCGTTTGTCTTAAAGGTTGTCTTCCATTCATCACCTTCTCTCATCTTAATCTGGTGATATCCACTTTTCAAATCTATTTTGGAAAAGAAATGTGCTCCACTTAAACAGTCCATTAAATCATGCATTATGGGTAAAGGAAATCTATAACTGATGGTGATCTTGTTAATGGATCTTGAGTCTGTACACATTCTCCATCCTCTATCCTTCTTTGGACTCAACACAGTTGGTACTTCGCATGTACTCAAGCTTTCTCTGACCAAACCCTTGTCTAACAATTCCTAGACTTGGTTTTTCACTTCCTCATTCTCTCGAGGTGTCAATCTGTATGCCGCTTTGTTTGGCAGACTTGCTCCTGGTATCAAGTCAATATGGTGACTGATACTTATGATGGGTGGCAATGAGTTAGGCAGCTCATCCACCATTATGTCAGCAAAATTATCCAACAATTCCTGAACTTCTTCAGGCAAATCATCCATCAAAGTACTTGTAAGGATAACTCTAGGTTTCCTCACCACAACGAACTACATCTCATGTTCTTCCTTGACTTCTTTCAAGAGTTCTTTCCCGCTCATGAGAAGTATGCTTGTGTTGGCTTTCTCCTTCACTTTCTTCTCCTCTATTGGCAACAACATGTGTGTTCTACCATTCTTATTTAACGTGTATGTATTTTTCCTCCCATCATGAATGACATTCCTGTCAAACTGCCATGGTCTTCCCAACAAAATATGGCATACATCCATGAAAATTACATCACACAAAATTTCATCTCTATATCCTCCTATCTTAAATTCAACCAAACATTGTTTAGTAACCATTACCTGGTGTCCTTTCTGCAACCATGAGACTTTGTATGGCTTTGGATGTGCAGTTGTCTCTAGCTCCAATTTCTCCACCATCTCCGTGGATACTAGGTTATCAGTTCTCCCACTATCAATTATCAGCTTGCATACTCTATCTTTAGTCTTACAAGCTATCCTAAAGAGACTGTTCCTCTGCACTAGCCTCTTAATTTTTGCCTCTGGTTTTAAGATAACCTTTCTCAACATCAGGGATCTTCCATCCTCTACTCCTTTTGCTTCAACATCTCTTCTTTGTGCTTCTGAAATGTGAGCGTCACCTCCTCCTTATTTATTTTTCTCGGGACATTCCCAAGACACGTGTCATGTCTTTCCATAGCATAACATCTTACTTCTCCTCCTCCTCTTCTTTCTCTTCCTCTAGAAGAACCTCTTCCACCACCCAGTGTTTCTCGACAACTTCCTCCTCTTTCTGAGTGATTGTGTGGTTTCTCAGTCTCATCCTTAGACTTATGTGCTATGTCATGGGTAACTCCCTTGCTTTTGTTTGGGGCTGGGCTTTTACCTCTTCCTCGTTGGCTTTGCTTTATGGCCAACTTCTCCTCTGTCTTTAACGCAAACTGATAAGCATCCTCCATTGTCCTTACCGACATCATGCTGAGCTCATCCTGGATTTCATATCTCAGGCCATTTATATATCTGGCAACTTTTTCTTCATCCCTCTCTCTTTGTCCAGTTTTGATGTTCAGCCTAGAGAACTCCTCCGTGTACTCCTTAACTATCATCCCCTTCTGTCTCAGGTTCTGCATTTTCTTGAACAGATTGATCTGATAATCTTTGGGCATGAACTTAGCCTTCAACTTGGCTACCATTCTGTCCCATCTTTTTATCTTCTATTTGCCTTTGCTTCTTGTCTCAGCCCGTAGTTCATCCTACCACAGTGTTGCATGTCCCTTTAGTATGGTGACAACATGTCTCACCCTTCTTTCCTCATCGACATCTTCATAGTCGAAATATTTGTCCATGGTTCTTATCCAATCTAATAGCTCTTCAGCATCTAAATTGCCTTCATACATTGGGACCTCCATTTTGGCTATGCCTCCCAATTTGGCAACTACTCTCAACAAGTGTTCTTTGGAAACATCCTCTCCTGCATCTTCTCCAACGATGTTCTCGCCTACTGCTTCTTCGCTCTCTACATCATTGACGTCTCCAGCATCAGGTGCTCGTCTCTATGCTGCCTCCATCACCTCTAATCTTGCACAGAGTTCTCGCATCTACCTTTCTACAACTCGACTGGCAAAGGTTGTTCCACTCGTATCCTTGGTGGCATTGTGTTGAATGTCTGTCGCACACAGAGTACAACTTCGAGTTCTTTTGTCTCCTTTATCTCCTTTGCCTGTTGTCTATAAGAAAAACTTCTGCTCTGATACCACTTGATGCAGACCCCCCTTCTCTCCTAAGGGCTGTGCGACCTCCCGGTCTAGGATCGATCAAGAAACTGAGTCGGATCGACTCTTTGGGTCTCTACTAGACTCCAAACCCACTTGCACAGGTCCTTTCTCCAAATGCACAGGTCATATAAGACCCTCGGTTCTCTCTTGAGCACTGTCCAGTTTCTACGTGAACCAGGCAGTAGCTCTTCCCGTGCTAAGCGCCTTCCTTTTCGTGACCACGACTGTGATCGCTCACCTAACCAACATGCGCTTTGCGACTTCGCGTGTTGGGTACTTGCACCTGCACCAACCCCGACT